>JAQFYE010002476.1:0-17862 GCA_034694305.1 Protaphorura glebata
TTGGTATACGTAATGAGATACGCCTATCTCTTAACGTTAGGAGGGCATATCTCTCCAACATTAGGAGGGCATATCTCCCTAACATAAGTAAGTAATTGCGTTATTGATGAAGCACTGCTGCTTGGTATGCGTAATGAGATAGGCCTATGTCTACAGCATTAGGAGGGCATATCTCTCTAACATTACGTATGTAATTGCGTTATGGTGACAGCACTTATTACATACCCCCCGCGCTCAGGAATGTTTAAATTCAGGTTTGCTTTTAAATGTGAAGAAATTAGAGCGAATCAATACCACAAGTGCTCGAACACATTTGCGATAAGATAGTTCAGTATACCTCGTTAGTCCGGTACTTGTTTTAATTGCTTATAAATCCAATGAGCTTCAAGCGAATACTTTTTTAGGACGCCCTCTGTTAATTGTAATTGTGATGTATTGGCCGACGCTGCATGCGACAAAAAGGGAAAGAACTATATAAAAGAGGTATATGTATTTCAGCATTTTTGAAGTAATGTTGCGTTAATATGATTGAGTTTGTAAGTGGTGTGTGTGGGAAGTTTGGGGTAGGACGGACAGACGGACGGACAGACATTGGGATTTTATAAGCCCTCACGGGACTGCGTCCACGGGCTAAAAAAGCTGTTTAAGCTATCCGATTGCCCACAGACTCGTCCATTCCACATTCCATTATTACAATAATTATTTTACCTCCGGTTTCTAATGCGTCATTTACCACTATTGCATTTCTAGCATTATTCCTTGCCGCGTCTTGATAAGAAGTTTGTAAGTTACACTTTTTATACGAAATGCCAGGTGGAGGTGAAAATAACGCTTCTATATATTATACTAGAAAACCGTGGTTCCAAAACGAACCAGGTGGATCCATATAGCCAAGCTAAAGAGAAGAAAGTTACTCCTTCATTGCAAGGTCGAGGATTTGCGTCGAACAAAACACGTTGATGAAGAATCAAATCGAATCATTTCTACTCCTTTCTGGGGAAACCACATAATATGATTCCTCAGAAGAAAGTTTCCAAACGCTATCCAAGCTCATCACTCCCTTGACTTTAAACTTCTGTTTCAACATGCCAAATCCAAAAATTCCACCGAATTTTTTCGCTTGGGCTTTCAGACGTCTCACCCCCTTGGGGGTAACACTCATTCCGGTTTCAGCTTTTAATTCGGCCGTGTGATAAATATTTCTCTGGGACAAGTGTTATGATTCAGCATCAATGTGAATAAAAACTTTGCAGGTCACCCCAGAGTACATTTCAGCTACTTTTTTTTTCAAGTAATAAACTTGAACGCTTCGCTAAGAGACTGAACTTAGTTAATTATGACTTTCTATGGGAATGTGAAAAGTGGACACCGCAGTCTTCGTATCAAACTTTCAAAAATTCCGATACTCCTATTCACGGTCATCTTGTCCGGTACCCAAATAAAAAAAAATTCGTTGTCTCAGGTTAAAGATCGGCAGATAGAGGGACAACCATAGATGTAATATATAGTATACTACGTATACATATACTAGTATACGTAGTATACTATATATTACATCTATGGGGACAACACATCCAGGGTCACAAAGAATTCAAAATTTTGACCCGCCATTTCCCGCCGCCGCCGGTAGAGCTTCTACCTCTGATTGGATATGTGTATGAATGTGTGCCTCAACATTGAGGGCGTCCCTATAATGTTTTTAACCGAATCTTGTGGATGTCCTTTTGGACAGTCGATTTCGACTTTCTCAGCCTTCAGGTAATTTAATTTTCACTCTGGGGACTTTCGGAGACGTCTTTGTGGCGATTTTTCGAAAAACGGTATTTACCCAGATTTGGTGTTTCTGATTCGAATGGGTTATTTCAGAGAAAAATATTCCAAACAATTTCTGGTTTTCACGATTTCCGAAACAGTTGATAATCCTGGACATCCTACATCCGGAAACAATGTCCTCGGATTTTTGTATCGCCCGTTAGATGCGTGTAAAAGAAATGAAAACTCTGGAAAAATCCCATCTACGCTTTTTAAGTTCAAGTCAACATTTCACTTTTACTTTCGAATTATACGATTTGGAAAAAAACGCTGGTCTATTGATAATCGCAACATCAACGTTTGTACCAAGTTTCAAATTTTTAGCGCCAAAGCTCTTTGCGCTATGATTAAACTTCACTGTCCTTTATACAAAGTCGCCACCCTGTAATAGTAATTTTCTAATTTAATATATATCAAACGTGTTTATTAAATCAGTACAAAATGTCGTCTGGTAAAAATTGTTCCGTGTTTCAATTCAGGGTCCAATCTTTTTATATTTTATTTAGTTTTATTCCATTTTACAACTAATGTTCAGTATTTTAGAATTTTACTCAATATTTGGTAAGACAAGGTAAACCTCTAGGTACCAAAAATTATTTTCCCTCCGGCCCGAGTCTGAAATTACCGACGGGGACAATTTCTGAATTATTGTAACTTAGAGATTAATTCTTATGGTTAGTCTTTTCCCCAATATTCACAAAATTATAGAATTATTTCCTAAAATACACATGCTACGCAGGGTACATGAATGTAGAATGTAGAGAATGGTATTTTCACCAATTCAAATTTATCTCATCTCATTCTAAGTACTCATCTTAATAGCTTAATAATTCCTTCGGATTTGGATTCCTCGCAAAATTCTGAGTCAGATCAGTCTATCATTTTACTTATCGAAAATTCATAACACTTTTTTGATCGGTAAATGTACATGATAGCATGTAATTTTCCCTGCGCGGTTCTTCCCATTTTGTCCAGAAGTACTCATCCGATCTCAAAACTTTCTTCAGATTCGGATTTCTCGTAAAATTTTGGGTCCTATACCTTCCATACAAGTCCACTTTTATATCTCCATGTTAAAGTATTTCGAAATATGTACGCGGTCGTATGTGAAAAAACAGAATGCGGTCCCCGATAAGCTAATACATTTACATCGACCAAGAAATGCTCTGCATGGGTAGACATTCTGAGTGCATACGGGTTCTTGTCTACGAAAGATCTCGGTAAATGGCTACTATTGGTAGATTGATCTCGGGGTAATTTTCTTATTGGATTTCAATATCTATCATACCCCGCCTCCAAGGAGGCCCACTACCACTTTTTGCTTGTGCAGCGTGGAGGGTTGGAAAGGATGACGTTCGTTAGGTACTTGATTCCAAAAGTTAACATTAGATCAATACCTCTCATAGGGAGATGAGAAGTCATCGATATTCCTTACTCTATGATGACTTTATTGTATAATCAGTAGGAAACCGGAAGGAGACGCTGACTATAATTTTTAGAATTTTCTATATTATATTAATTATCTAACAGGCATGTACGGGAGTACTTCGAATTCAATAATCTTTCAGGCCGTGTGGGGTGTGTTCTTGCTAATTGCGTTTTGTCAACCGATACTGTTCGGAATTGTTGCGATGGCAGGTGTGTGCCATTTCAATTTTTTCTCGTCAATGCTTCACTTGTCAGTGTGCAATGCAAATAATATCATGGGACCGTCAGTCTTTGTGTCAATTTTGCTTACATTTCTCCAATGTTGGTTGATATACATTGCTGCAGCGTCAGAAATAATTATTCTGATCAGTATTTTCCCGTTCTGGTACCATGGACCGCAATTTCTGGGAGAGCAGAGGTACGTTTTATTACTACGGTCAGACTGACAGATTGATTTTTAAATAAATTAATATGTACAGACACTTCTTTTCAGTCCACGAAGCCATGCTCATCTACAGAAATTTCCAAATCCTGCAAGCCACAATGGAAGAGAACTTGCCATATTTTATGCCGGGACACCTCGGCATCGTTGCCGTCATCATTATCTTATTTTTCAAAGCAATGTGAATAAAAAAAAATAAAATAAATATGTGAAGAATTTCACATATTTGCTTTCAGGATTGGTTTTGCACGCCATGTTCTTTCTGTTGGCGTTTCTCTGTTGCGGATTTTACTACGCCACTTTTATCAAAATGTCATGGGTATTCGCAAGCATGGGTGTCAAATATGTTGCCCGAGCGAAACAAGGCAGAAGAAATAAAGTTTGGACGTCCTGTCCGCCACTTGTATTCCGGTTTGGCCAGTTAGGAAGACCGGATAGAACTCTGTACATTTTTGGCGCAAATACCATCATCCTGCAAACAATTAATTTCTTACTGATTTGAATGTCCAAACACAGCGTTTTGAGTTCTGCACATATGCAATTTTTCTAGTTTTATGTAATTGTATTTTGTCTTATTTCCAGAGTAGAAGTTTAAGCAGAGAATGACGTCTATAGTATCAGTAATCTAGTCCCAGTGGTAGAACTTGTGAGTGATACTAAAGTGCACATACTCAAATAAATTATACACCTGGCGAAGGCGGCTTAAGATTATTACATAATTCGTAACTAATTGGTCATTATAGGGATTCTGATAGTCCCGTCAATGCTTTCTTCGTTCGGCGTCCATTATAGAATTCATGAACTAACCAAGTATTCGTTTGTTTCGTCCTCACATAAATATATTGGAAGAAGAGCGAACATCCAATTATACGTATTTTCAGACATTTTAACATGAGCGGAAAGGCAGATCCAGAATAATATAATTATCCGCTTTTTGAATGTTGAATTCCTCGACAGCTAAACTCACAAACTAGCAAGTGAAGTGCTGTGGGCGTTTCTCACCAATTTGACTACACATATTCGTACCCTAACCAGGATGCGCAAACAAGTCTAGCGGAAATAGACCGCCGCTTGGTTGTGACACAAAAGTGAACAAGTGTTTCGAAATAATAAGTCATAGTCTATGAATAATCAAATGTTCTAATAAAACTATTTTCTTGTGAACTAAGACTAATGTTTTAAGCAATAATCCTTGAATAATGAACTAACTCGATGTAACTCATGTGGATATTTTTATTCACAATAATACTGTATTGAACTTCACTGACTCATTAATATGAATTGCTCCCGAGTAGTTGGAATCGGCGTTTTAGAGTCTAGTTTCCCACGAATTGTATGCTACCAAGAAAATACTCTCCGAGATCTGCTGATTTTATTTCTGCTCGTGATTCGGAATTACGTTATTTTGATTGAGAATGAATATATGTGTTTGTCGTTGTAATCATGGATGTGTCTAAATGTCGAGTAATTCTGTACGGATGACATTGTTTGTTTTTTGAACGAAATTTATTTATTCGTGTTCAAGCTTTCGGGGGCTTTTTCCGCTGCCTTCATCAGGACTGTAGTTGTATAAATAAGAGAATAAGAGATCCGGAATCACGATTCATAGCCTATTCATAGCCTTCATAAGTTCATACTCGAATTATTGTAATTTTGTGGAAAACTGTAAATATTGTCAACACGCGGTAAAATATTTACTGGTAATCTCTTATTTATACAATTACAGTCTTGAGGAAGGGAGCGGAAAAAGCCCCCAAAAGCTAAAACACGAATAAACAGATCTTGTCGAGAATGAATATAATTATTTTTTAACTACATTTCATGCACTCATTTTCATTCCTCATCCTTTCAAATTCATACAAATGGGAGATGACAAAAGCCGATCAAAAAACCAGTCTTGAGAAATTATTTTGTGATAATACAACTCAATTCGTCTTGACTTAGAACTGATATTAATGCTGCAAAATGTACATCTCGTTATCACAAGCAACTTAACCCAACATGAAAGATTCAACATAATTGTTTTGTATATTTGTCAACATGAGTCCCAAATCACCAACTGTGTGTGTGTGTCTATGTCGTATTATCAATCTGAAATCTGCACCTTCGGTCTAAACTTATATGGTTTCAGATGGAACCTCCAACTGTTTTCCTCCTCCGGAAGGTCAAATACTCGCAATTATTTCAGGGCGATGCCAGCCGGCCGTACTTAATCGTTAATCCAATATAATAAAATTTTGATTTATTCCATGCGGTATCGATTGTACAATTCCTGCTGAATTCCATTCATAGTCTCTAACCAAGCGACCGATAACTTAGAAACAGGGAAATGTCGTAATTTATATTTGACAAGCTATTTCAACTTTAACAATAATGAATATACTTTCTCAAATGTGTCGAATTGAATGTCAATGTCGAACTCCATAGGGAATAAAAAATCCGTTCAAGGCAAGGGAATAATTATGTTAATCTAGATTGACCTACTTCTGACCATGTCACAAACAAAATTCGTTATCATGTAATAAGAACGGCAGATAGAACAAAAGTGATGTTGGCCGACACTCTTCCAGGAGTCAATCATGTGTTTAGTCACATCGTGAATAATATAATTAGTGTGTAAAAGCAACGACTTATTTTAAAAAAATACATATATTTGTTGCCCCGAATTTTAAATAATTCAGTAAAGCATCAATCGCCTATTGATAGATAGTTCGGATTTAATTCAAATTCGTTCGTATTGAAATCCAATTTAAAATTGGCTGACAGTGCTAGTAAACTATATAAGTAAGTAAAATATAATAGTCAACAACTCACTAACGTACGGGATTAAACTGGACTTCGAGGAATGCAAACTCTTTACTTTGCTCGTGATTTGGAATTACACTATTTAAAATTGAGATTGCATTAATTTGGCTTTGTACCACATGGACTTTTACACATTCCCTTTACTCACACGAATTTGTGTTAATGAGATACCAAAAACGCCGACCACACCATTTACTTTGACAGACTCTCTTTGAGACAATGCGACTCAATGTCTTACGTCTTCAAAATCGTATAAATTCTACAAAATATGGATCTCATTTAACCAGTAACTGTCTATTCTACAGGTCGTAATAGCAAAGTTTGACAACTGGAGCCCTCCTGTATATATTTCATCATGAGCGCCAAAGTTCGAATTGTTCTTCCTGTGACATTTATGGTGTACATATTCAGTGTTGCATTAAATGGTTGCAGCGGTTTTCCTATTCACGCAGGTAAGACACCTGATTAGTCGGTTTATTTTTGACCGCTGGTAATATCGAGTTAAGTCAAACATCCTCCCTCGTCTATTGATGACGTATCATCTACTAAGTTCTCGCAGTACATACACGTTCCATCTGTTCTGTATTTAAAATGGCAGTCAAAAGTCGAAACTGATTTAATATAATACAATTTAACAGCATTTACTTAAATTATTAATAATTACTTTTGAGCTTGTGACAGACATTTTATACGTGGAAGGGATGGACTTTATGTCTCGCAAACCCAAATCTTTAGTGAGCCCAGAAAATAGGTTCAATCGCACGGAAAACCATAATGCACCTCCCGCGTCTGCCATCTCTGAGTTATGACACTGTTTAAAACTTGTACTTTCATTTAAGAGTCCACCCGAGGTGACTCTCCGTTTCAGTTTATCTTTTATAACTATGGTGTCGGACCTGGTTGCAATTCGTGCCCCTACAAGGAACACCGTGATGCGATTGATGATACAACACGAAAGCCAACGACACCAGGAATGACGACACCAGGACGGACAACACCAGGAATGACGACACCAGGACGGACAACACCAGGAATGACGACACCAGGACGGACAACACCAGGACCGACGACATCAGGACCGACGACACCAGGACCGACGACATCAGGACCGACGACACCTGGACCGACGACACCTGGACCGACGACATCGAGACAAACGACTCCAGGACATACGACACCAAGACAAACAACAGCAGGACCGACAGTTGGGTGATTAATGGATTTCACGGAAGGATTAAGGGCTACTAGCAAATTAAGGTTAAGGATATTTCTAAGGAATCAACCTCTGAGATTATTAAGACATGAGAAAATTACTTCCGGATTTAACTACCGTCATTAAAACGTCTCCGATTTTTTAAATTAATTAATTCGGATCAACAACGTGATTACGGATTAACTATTAAAAATACTTATTTTTTGCATTGAAAAGCTGTAATTCATTTTAACAATATTATAAAACCATTGTGAAGTATTGATGTCAAATCAACATATATATATACAGTAAGCTGAAGTACAATAAATAAGATTTAATTCCATTGATGAATAAATATTCGACATTTTAATGAGGAATGTGATTTTGAATAAACCAAACCAACCGATCAAAGATATACATTTTTGCGTTTATAATTTAAATTTAACACAGGCAGAACCACTGTTAATTCACTTTAACCACCACGAACATGTTTAAGATTTGCTGTGGCAAGGTAGGGTAAGGTCACGCTTTGGTGTCGAGATTTAACGACCTGTGAAGGCTCGATCGACTCTGCGGAAGAGGCAATAGATTTGAAGTGTTTCACAAATATTTTGCGTACTATTGGGTATTGGGCCAATGAAAATATGACATTGCAGGATCTAAATGACCTCAACATTAATCACGACTGCAACATCAATCTGGATTATATAGTAATTGATCCCAAATAAGGATTAAATTTGTAATCAAAGCATAATAATATTGCAAAACTGATAGCATCGGTACAATCAGAATTTTCAAAAGAATTTATTTTGGACCCACTTTTGTCCAAATAGCGTTCAAAATACCTTTTATTCATGCAGATTTCTACCTAACCGCTGATCAGCGCCACTTCGCGCGTCGGATTTTCATGTGGAATGGCTCCATAGATCCTTAATTAGATTCTCTGCAAAATTAGTATCTCACATTATGTCCGTTTACCCCCGATTGTGCTGCCGCGGTGGTGGAAATGGTTACATGCTCAACGTACATTTAGTTTTAATATTATGATAACGAAAACCCCTTTTACGAAATTCAGGAATACGTCACAATACCTAACAGAGAAATATCGCAAAAATTATTTAGATTTTTCCATAAGTTCACACAAGCAGCCGTTCCCAGATTAAGATTCGATGAAGATATGACAAATTATTGATATCATGGCGTTGATTCCAAGGTTTAATTTTATGTGTAGGTAGTCCAAGTAAGTAGAATTAATTGAGCTAAAATGAGTATTTATGACCGATTACGATTTACTTTTCACTAATATATGTAGTTCAATCCAATTCAATGTATTCAGAGGCAACATCCAACACAAGACAGGTATTTTATTTCCAATATTTAAATAATGAGCTAACTCGATGTAACGCGTGTAGATCTTTCGGATTCAGCTTGAAACTCAAACAAGACTTCATTAATTATTTCTGAGTGATGGACTTCTCGACTTCACTTGAATCGCGGCTTTAGAAGCTTATTTCCTATGAATATTAAATACGGTGAAGAGAAAATAATGTCCCGTGATAGAGACTGCCGATTTCCTCTCTCGTGATTTAGAATTGGGTTATTTCATTTTGAGAATGAATATATTAGGTTTTAACTACATTTAACTCTCAAATTCACATTCCTCCCTATTTTAAATTCATGTGAATGAGAGATGACAAAAGCCGACCACACGATTAGCCTTGAAAAATTCTTTTGAGATATTGCGACTGCATTTTTCATGGTCTGAAAATGGTATAAATGCCGAAAATGTGAATTTTGAAACATCTACAACTGTCAGCCTTAACCCGACATAAAATCAAAGACATAATCGTATATACTCATGTTTGTCAAATCCAACATGTGTTCCAAATCTCGAAGTTTACTTCCTGTCGTATTGTCAATGTACATTCTCGGTCTCACGTTAAATGGTTCCACCTGTTCTCCTGTTCCGGAAGGTAAGACACTCGATCAGCCTTTATTTGAAGGCAATACCAGTCTACCAGTGGGCCCCACTTAGCCTAGTGAAATAAAATTCTGACTAATTCCAAGGGAATTCGGGGTACAATTCTTGCAAACACTTTATGATTACTCGTAAGCCGAGATAGATAGATAAAGTTCTTATTTGTTCAATCTTTTCAAAATAAACTGTTGTAAACGAGAGTATCAAGAATTTCATCATTCAGTCAGTACTCGGTCTCTAAAGATTCTGGTTTGGTCTGATTATGTGTGCAAGGGAGGCATATACAAAAGTCCCTTCGCTAGTCTAACAACATCCTTGCGACTATAATTGTAAGAACAGGGAAATGCCATAATGACATTAGCAACAATTTGAACTTTAACAATGCGAACTTATACCTTGTCAACGTAGTGTCTTATGTTAACTTTAGGGTCAAAACACAGAGACACGCCGTTTCAGTTCATCTTTAATAACAATGCTTACGCACCTGGTTGCAATACATGCCCTTCCAGGGTAGAAACCGGCCCAACTGTTCCAACGACAACCTTGTCCGATGGATCCATTCCGTTTGGTGATTTTGGAACGACAACAGCCTCAACAACGACAGGAGCGACAGCCTCACCCGGTTGGACCTACTGGTACTTTCCAGAAACATCCACACCCGATTACGATTACCCGCAAACCCTATAACCGTTAAATCGACCAACACCAGAACTGCAGCCATAAGCCAATAGTGAACTCCAAGACTACTACTACTCTGCCTTCAGTAATATATATTTACGAACCGATAGTACCTGCGCCAAATCACTCTCATCAAGAATTAGCATATGGTAGTAATAATATTTGTAGCAAACACATATAATAGTGCGGCAACATTAAAAAGTGTTAATCATTTGTTTTATTGCGACTAAAGTAGTTAATAATTGCTAATACTAATGACATGAACCATAATAAAAAAAAATCTGAAGAACAATAGAACCACGACATCTTCAATTAATTTATTTGATAAACATCGTTTTTGGAATTCGTCATTAGAAAATGAATAGCCACCAGTTTTACCGAGTTCTGACAAAGTTTCTTGTTTTAGTCTCAGTAAGAAGAGAGGATTATGTACAATTATGAATATTTTCAGAACTGCTAACATGAAAGATACTATGCAGCCAGTAGCTAATAATTTTTGATTTGATTTTTAATTTGAATGTCAATTTCCTGGACAGCCTAGACTGAGAAATTAATATGTAAATTGGCAAGGGAAGTACTCTTGGCGTTGCTCGCCAATATGGCCAAACAAATGCATACCTCTTCTCTTGGATGGCCAGACAAGTTTACCTCCCCCATCCCGCGATATGGTAACAGACAAACACATCGTCAAAAAATACTGCCATGTTTATTTCACGACCTCGAATGAAGCGTCTGTGGGATAATTAGACCAGTTTTTACAGACAGAATTCAACAGGGGTCGTTTACCAAAACTGGACCGATATAATGGCACACCAAGCGGGCGATTACAACGAAAAGTGTATAATGACCGACATTCTAAGATTCAAGGAGTTAACTGGGTAGACTCTCCTTGAATAAATGGGTACGAAATGAAAGTGGACGAGGAGCGAACGTCGAAAGAGAGGGCAGGGGTTAAGTTGTTTTGAATTCTAAACTCCCAAAATGGACGAAAATTTAGTCAAGACACCAAAAGTCCTGAGAATTAATCTGGTGAAGAAACCGTTCGAATGACCAAACTATTCATTCATAAGATCAGTCCACATGATTGCCCATTCTAGTGTATATGCCAAAAATTTCGGTTTATGTTTTCGGTAGGATTATCCAAAAATGGATTGGATGAGCTGTAGCAAATTCGGTGCCCCGTCCTATCAGGTATTTGAGTTTGGGCGGAATATGTTCATACCGGTTTCAAATCTACGCGAAATGCTCCACCCGTTGTCAATCTCACCGTCGCGAAAGTATAAACAAATTAATTTAAAGTCCCAATTCATACTTTGTAAATATAAAATTTGAGTGATCACTTGAACAGAAAGACAGCCTTCGATCATAATATATACTGCGGTGTTCCTTTCACAATACCGTATTACCGGCGGTTTGTACAAAAGTGGATTATGACCGACATTACAGAAGTTAATTATATGCGTTCGAACATTATGAACAATGAAGTGAAATGAGCTTATAAAAATGCTTCCCTCTTATGTTCCAAAAAGAGCCGTAGACTTTAAATAATGAACTGAATTATCTAACCTTGGATTCAGCAGCATCATACCGGATTAACTAGGCCACATTAATGGCCCTTCAGTGATGGACTTGCTTTGGTTTGAATTAATGTGTAATTTTGGGAACCAGTTTACCATAAATTCTCAACTGCCGGCAGAATAATCCATGTCATGAACAGTTAGGCATGCGGATTTCAATTTCTCTTCGTGATTTGGAATTTGATTTTAATTTGAGGATGGATTTATTTAGCATTAAACTACTTGGATGGATGACATACATCTCTTTTCATTCTCGTTGCAATTCGTGTAACTCAGAGATGAAAAATGCCGACCACACGATTATCCTCATACTCGACAATTTCCTTTGAAACAATGCGACTCAATTCCCCGAAATTTGGAAATCGTATAAATTCAGCAAGACGTTCATTTCATTATCTCAAACAAGTGTTTTCCAGCGTGACGCACCGGCAAGAAGACTTGTGTCATACGTTTGTCAAAATGAGTACGAGATTTCCAGTCATATTGTCAATTTACGTCCTCGGTGTCCTGTTAAATGTTTGCAACGGTTCTCCTGTTTCGGAAGGTAAGACACTCGATTAGTTTTACCGCCGGGAACCGCGCAACTGTAAAATTCTAGCTTATTAGCTCCCGGCTACAATTCTTGATGAATGATTCAATCCTATTCCCTCGTACGCCTACAAATTCTGAAGCTGGTCGATCTCCTAAGAGGTTTGTTTCGATCAACTTTCGAACGCGGCCTCCAGAGCATAGCTGATGCCAATGAAGGCCTTATACCCGAATAACTAAAATTGTAAAAGCATATGGAATATTGGGATGACAATTGCAACGCGAAGTCAATCTTGCTCTAATGTGTCGTACTTTAACTCAAGGGTCCCATCGCGGAGACACGCCGTTCCAGTTCATCTTTAATAACAATGCTTACGCACCTGGTTGCAATTCATGCCCTTCCAAGGAACGCCCTGGCACAACTGGTACCACAACTACAATAACATCGACTGCGTCGGGGCCCGACTTGTTTACTCCACCAACTGCACCTTCATGACAAGCTAACGCGTAGCATCTGCTGTCACTGTTATATCTGCCAACACAAGTACAACGAAATGCCAATGTCTACCCTATTTCAATGCTGCCTTCTGGACTTTTTATTTGATCTTTTTAACCCCACTCCCCCCCCCCCCCCCACAGGAAGAATCAGCATAAGGTAGCAATACGATTAGTTAGTGAATTCAAAAAATTCGACATTATTAAAAAGTCTTAATGAATTGCTGTATAGCTAAAATAGTTACGGTATTGGATGGTAATTATTAAAAAATATTATGACATTATTTGGAATTATGGATATTTGAATACATGAGACACGTTAAGGTCTATATGTATGAGCTATAATCTTAAGTTCTGGCTTACCGATGTACTGAAAGTGAAAGAAATAGCCTTAAAGCTACCATCAATCAGTGGAGTCGTACGCTCATCACCCTGACATAACCATGTGAGGTCCACATGTTCTTTTATGCAAACCCAATTGAAATGTTCTTATCATCATACACACTTCGTGGGGGTCATGTCTGTTTGTTTGTAAATGTTCGTGTGTGAATTCCATTGATTTGTCATTATACATTACTTCATCAACATGTTGGTGTTTCATTGACATTCGTACCTCTTATAAGAAAGAAAATTTCATTATTTTGAAACCATGAGATCATATTTTGGAGAAAGATGGGTACCATTCGACAAGATGATATTTGAAAACAAGGACGTTTCTCTTCTAAGTTTCTTGAAAGAATTTTAAAAATTTGCTACCGATTTATGATTGTGCATGTTGGGTGTATCTGTCCCAGAAATAAAATTTTAGAGTCTATCAAAAAAAGTGTTGGCGTGAATAAGTAGAACCCTCGTCGCTGTTATGTAATAGGATGAACGAGCATTTTATCACTTTGTTTTACGGCACAGTGGATCAGAACGCAACACTCGCCTCGATATAATACTATATATAGATTGTTAAGTGAATGAATTTCACTTAACGACTACTTTCAAGTTGTCTTAGGCTCATGAATTTAGTGACATAATAAAATTTCATAGTAAAATGTTCCGAGATTTGAAATTACTTCAAAAATATGGGAAAATCTTATAATACAAAGAACTTGCACGATTTTTTCTAATTTTTATCAGCAAGTATTTCGAATTCTCATTATTTAATACCATTAAATTTGTTCGTCCGTTTTACAATGTACCAAGAATACTAACTAGCGAATTCATTATTTAGAAAGTGTTCGGTTTAAATAGTAAATACTTCTTAGAAAATGAAACAGCTCACGGTCACTTCCAGTGTCGAAGTCAAAGGTCCAAAATTTGGACCCACTGATCTTACGCACTCAATTTTTAATGCTCATTTTTGAAGAAAGAACACCTGTGTTAGCCCTGTGTCTGCAAAACTTATAGCTGTATTCAGTGGATTTTACAGTGTCGAAGTCTAAGGTTCAAACTTTGGACTCATTAGTGATTCTATGTTACTCCATTGAATTGAATATCCGTAAGATTTGAAGAATTAACACCTTTCCGTACCTCAGAATCTTGCTTAGCAGACTTTGCATCAGCTGGGAATATTTGTGTGAAAAATGTTCACTCTTATCACATATTTTGCACACGGTCTACATTACTTGTAATGCTACAAGTAGTGACTAACAATCGTATCAATCAATCCGAGACATATTTATTCACTGCATATTAGTTTACCCAAAAATTAAACACTTGACCGATTCAACTTCAAATAACTCAGCATGGAATTTAAATCCCTTTGTAACACTCTGCCGACTATTTTATAGTTTATTCCGGGATTTTCTAAAAGCTTAACTGCTTCAACTGAAGTGGGTAATAAAATATCGGCCCCCAACAATCTGACACATGGGTAGCTCGGCGATAATTCTATTTCAGTAATAAATCTAATCAAACAGCTTGGGGGAATAATAATGGACCACTATGCATACTTATGTACTCTAAACTTCAAAAGCCGGGATTTTTTTGTTTTTGCAAAAATAAATCTGGAAACAACAGTAGGTATAGTAATAGTACACATGAGTGTTGGTAAACCCGTACATCAGTTACATTCCAGACTATTGAGATTAAACAATTATCATGCGTCAGAATGAACTTGAATTAGAATACTATATATAAATCAACGCGTGTAGAACCAGACATCAGACCACCGCTCTGGCATTCCCACACTCAAGTTTATCACTCAGGGTCAATTCATGATCTTGATTCGTGAACTTCAACAAACAACAGACCATTTCATGTGACCGCTCTATAAATCTCTCTGATTTTTTTTATCCAGAGTCAGTAAGGCACAAGTAGGTCACTCCACTCTGTATCTCCTTCATTTTTGTGTTGTCGATTCAGTTTTTGGGGCTAAAATGTCTGAAAATATATCAGAATTAAATTTGTCCATGGCCGGATGTGGCTTCCTGGGAATTTACCATATCGGAGTAGCAGCTGCCCTCAGAAAATATGTGCCGAATTTCAAGGAAAGAGAAATGTGTGGAGCATCCGCTGGAGCAATGGCTGGAGTTTATTTCCTCTGCGACGTTCCGATCGAACATTGCGTCCACGATATTTTGGAAATTTGCCGAATTTCCCGTACGAAAACTTTGGGTCTTTTCTGCCCGTCCGTGAATGTGACGCAACTTCTTCGGGACACAATGGAACGACATCTTCCTTTAAACGCACATGAACTCGTGAATGGGAAAATCCACATTTCAATGACTCGATGCTCAGATTTCAAAAATGTTATTATTTCTGAATTTCACTCACGCGAGGATGTGATTCAAGCTGTGCTTTGTTCTGGATTCATCCCAATTTTTTCTGGATTTAAACCCCCGACTTTCAGAGGTGTGAAATATGTGGACGGCGGGTATAGTAACAATCATCCGATTTTGAATGAAAATACGATAACAGTCTCACCTTTCTCCGGAGAATCAGATATTTGTCCCAGGGATCATATCAACATTTTCAACATGATAGTGTCAAATACATCCTTCCAATTGTCAAGAATAAATTTTGGACGGGTTTCAAGTGCACTCTTCCCAGCCAGACCTGAAGTTTTATTTAACACTTGTGAACAAGGGTATGCGGATACTGTTAAATTTCTGTCAAATAATAATTTAATTCAATGCTCGAATTGTAAATTAAGATCTGAAGCTAAAAATGACGAAAATAATAATAGCCATAATAGTACAAGTAGTAATATTAAATGTAAATTATCAATTTCCTGTTACGACTGTGATATTCAAAAACGAATCGCACTTGCCGATTCACTTCCTAAAAATGTGACATCTGTGATTGATAAATTTGTTGATAATCAAGGAGAAAAAATTGGATTGTTTAAGGATATAAGTAATTTAGTAGGTGATATTGTCACATCAGCAGTATTTAAGTTTATAATATAATGAATAATTAATACTAGTAATTAGCGTGTTTAAACAGTTTACTACAATTTAACGTATGGATCCAGTAATACCATTTGCTTAATTTTTATATAATGAACTAGCATAAGTAGTTACATAAAATTGTACTGAAATATGTATATGTACTAAACCAAAATCTCGTATGAGCAGTTTGGAAAAGAATACAGAACAAACAACAAGATTATGTCGTTGAAATAAAAACTTGATTTCTTTTTGTATCATTTGCAAAAAAACCATCCGTTACTATTTTTCTCGTTGCATTTCCGTATTTTAGGGTTTGAAAATAATTTATAGTAGAGAACGCCGTAGAAATTGCCAAAATCTACATTTTTCAAAACACCGCTGTTTTGCAAAAAATCGGCAGAGGTATTTCGATAATTTCTATGTTCTGAAGAGGCGATTCCACATGGCAGCATATGTCTGCAATGAACATCTTCTGCAAATTAGTGCCAGGATTAATTTTGAAAGACAATTGCAGCACTCATGTCGACAGTGTTAGAATTTCATGGCAAAAGCTGTTCAAGACTATTGTAGACCGAATGTGATTGCTGTTTGTAAATTTCGGCAATAATTGCAGATGATTTTCAAAAAAATCGCAGGGTGTTTGCTGCCATATGTAGTTGCCACTTAAGTAAATGGATAAAGAGATGGCGAATACCTAATAGGTACCAAAATACAACTCCTTCAAATCTGTTTTAGATTCTGGAAGAGGTGAAAAGTCAAGTCAAGATAAGATAAGCGTGTTGACAGTTTTTGAGTGTGACAGGGATCGGTATTGACGATTACTTCCATGCAAAAGTTAAAGTTCAAATTCAAGATTGCTTTCATTCAGATTATCCAACCAAATCAACAATTTGTTTTCGAGCAATTAATAATTTTATGTTCTTTTACTTTGGTGACAAAACATGAATAGCTGTCGAATAATAAAGGTTCACTCTAATATTTAAATATTCCCAGTTAACAATTCAGATACCAATTATTTGAAATTAATGTAATAAGTTTTTATAACCTAAGTTTTTATAATTTTATAACATCAAAATTTCGTTTGAATTATTCAATAGTTTAGAAAGTACTTGGATTAAATATTATTAAAAAAAACTTGCAAAGAGAGAAAGGCACAAAAGGAGCCAATTTGTTGAGAGAAACCAACAACACACAATCAAACTGGTTGAGCCGTGTGTTGATCCATGATCGATGATCGTGCAGAACGGTATCGTAAATGAATTTCTCTACAAATCCCGTATATACCCAATTCTTTTTAGGAATTATCACTCAGGAGGATGCGTTGTGCAGAAGACGGTTGACCTATTATCAATCACCACAACGCGAACACTTCTTGGCTGTGTTCACGGTGTCACAACAATGTCGAAGTCAGAAGTCCAAACTTTGGACTCGTTGCACTCACAATCTCGATTAAACTAAAATTTGGCATTATTAAGAAGGAGTGTTGAGTTTTTTTTACTTTTTTGGCAGCCAATTTCTGGAAAAGTAATAACCACACAGAGATGGTG
>JAQFYE010002477.1:0-17861 GCA_034694305.1 Protaphorura glebata
CTATTTCTAAAAAATATAACCGAACATAAAAAAATTAGAGGAACGAAGTTAGTTATAGGTTGAAGTTGGCTGTAATGTTAAAGTGCACGGAGGATTTCAGATGTACAGTCCAGACCGCACTGCCATCTCCGGGATATTTGCCTCAACTATAACTCTCAAATTTCCATGGCAACGGCTGAGTTTGTTAACGCTAGTTTTATTGAGAGACAAACTACAACTACACCGTGTCTATGGAAATTCTTCCCATGCCAAGTACGCGAACACCAAAACTTGAATTTACGGGGACACCCCTTAGTAGTAGACGGTCAAACTGTAGGTACTCACAACTAAACCCGAAGAGGAACCTACCCTGAAAATTTCAGCCCGATTGGCCCAGTAGTTTCGGAGAAAAGCTCTGGACAAAAAAGTGTATACAGGAATATGGGAGAGATACAAACGGATTTCGGACCACCTAGTCGAACAGAAAAGCTTCGCTCCGCTCCGCTCGCTTAATAATTTAAATAGAGAAAACCTATGTATTGTGACCTATAATCCTGATTCCGCTACATCTATGGAGCATTCCACCTGCGCTGCGTCAAGCGTACCTCGATTTTATGAATCATTGAAATAAGTTCTAAAGTGTCAGTTGTACCTCTGAAAGGGGACAATAAAGGATGCCACACGAAGTGCATAGGGAAGGACCCACTGTTCAATTTGACTGCATGTCGGATATGTTAAACCTGCGCGTAGGACACTCCCCCTATGTAAGCATATCTAGTGGCCAAACCGTTCGGATTTGTTATTGTTTGCAAAATTAGTGTCTGGCGCATTCTTCACATCATTTGGCCATAGTAAACTATCGTCACTGCTTTACCCATGAGTGAAAATGAAGCGGTGATACCTTCATAAAAGTTGTTCAGCAGGTCAAGGGCTATAATAAATCCAAAATGCAGCTAAATCGAACAGAGGGTCTTTCCACATGCACTTTGTGCGGTATCCTTTTGATTCGGACTACAGGCTTTTGTTTGCTTTACTGCAATTGTGAAGGATTGGAAATGTATTCACAAATGTTGTTGCGTTCAATTAAGTTATTATTGTCTCACATGGCAGAGTGACTGCAGCACTATACACAAATCTCCTTACAGTATCTCCTACTTGACATCCAATTGCTAACTTCAAATTGATATTTGGAACTGAGATTCCATATGATTGCCGCGGAGCGGTAAAATTGCCATTTTACGCTCCGCTTTATTACAGTTCAGATAAGTGACATTATTATTTTTTTGAAAAATTGAGCGAAAATAATTATTACTGCATAGTCGAGAAGTTCTTCCAGTAGGGTACTAAAACCGATTAAATATGAAGCTGTAAATTCAATCTGCCTTAAATTTTCATCCAAATAGTACCTCCCTAGCGGGTAGCTATCTGTACGATGTGCGAACTTTCCCAAGCAAAATCACTGAACCTCACAAACTGGAATCGCGCACTAAAATACCCGAGCGAATTATGGGTTCCAGGACTCAAGTGCTTTGAACAAACGATGGACCGGAAAGTCTGAAACTGTCAAATTGCAAAATAGCTCTTGCAGTGAATGTGAATTTCTCATGAATGAGCTTCGTTGGTTAACCCGATTTCCCTCGATGAAAGCTGAGCCGTGTTTGTGGCCTATAACTTTATGATGAGAAATTGAACGCGAGCAGATTTTATTTTCTAGGTTCCGAGTCACCCGACAATACAATTGGGACTGAGCGAGCGATAAGAATTCAATGTGTATTTATTTTGGAAAATAGTAGGACATAAACACAAAGCTGTCCGGTACGTCCGCCAAAACTGATAATTGCCCTAGAATCCGCCTAATCCTTATGAGAATTGTTGTATGGATAGACGGTGTCCCTTTAATTCTATAATGATATGAAATCCACAAAGAGAATGCCAGTATATATAATTAGATGGGATACCATGTTAAAATTACATAACACATATTGACAAGTCTAGTTTATATTTACAATGGACAGAAAATTACATTACATTAGGTGGAAAACGTTTAATTACTGTATAGAATCTACATAACATTCAAATCCTACTTTAAGAGAAAAATTTCATGAGGTAGGGTAGTAGTATTAGTTCAATATTTGTATTGCTCAATCGAGTTTTGGATGTACAGTTCACATTAACGTAACCGAAAGAAATATTATGAAACCTCCACGTTTCGGGAAATTGAACAAAATTGCATTCTCATGAAATTCGATGAATTAGGAGTCAGTTAATGGTATATATTTTGTGGGCGGATTAAGTTTGAGTTAAGAAATGGCTGACTTTCGTCTTTCCGATATAGACAGCAACGAGGAGAAACTCGTCTTTCTGAATAATTCAACTCTAACTTAAATCGCTCTTCGAGGTATGGAAATTTTAAACTGTCCGAATGCCAATTTTCCATCTTGTAGAACCGCGAATTACTCGGTATCACGAATTCTCCAAGCAAACTTAATACGGTGAAAGGTTTATGGAACGAGAGCACTGATTCTGCCATTGTGGTGAATTCAGCGGCTCCGCTGTCCACTCTTACATATTTATCTAAATGGACGATTAACTAAAACCCGACTTTGCCTCCAGTTTGGTGAAGAAATCATTTGGCAGTTAAACGTGTATTGAGAGCAGCCATGATTGAGGCTATTCAGATTAGAGCTGTTTTAAGGATTTTATAGATTTCAAAATGACTTGTTTGTGTTTTGAAAGAAATGTGAAGTGAGGTAAATATTGTTGCGTCAAATAATTGCCGGTACCTTTTAAATCCTAAGGAACATTTCGTACAATTCGGAAATAGAAGTTTGTATGCTACAGGAAGGAAATCTTATGAAATAGACATTTAATCGTAAAAACATTTCCGATCTATTCAACTCACATTAATTTCATTTATTTCATCACAATGAATTTAATACCAGAGACTCATTCCAGATTATGGAGCCGTATCTATAACTGAATGAGGCTGCAAAATATAAAGTGACCTAATATTTGTAAACATTCCGGTTATCTTCCATTTAGTGCTTACTCTCGGTTTGTTTTGCATGACCATACAGCAGCAAGCCAGTGGTGTGTACAAGTCTTATCAAGCCCGACTTGTCATGAACTGGTTACTCGAATCGTAGAAAACAAACTCGTTATAGTGTGTTGGGCTAGTTGGGCAAAGCGTTGAAAAATCTTATTCCCCACCTGATTTTAATCGTAAGACGATAAAAATTTCCTTGTATTGTTACTACTGTATCTGCGACATGATGTTCTTGAATTCTGGAAAGTCTTTGGCAAATTCTATAAGAGAATTTTTTATTAATCTCATAAAGTTCCATAGCCCAAATAGTACAATATAATAACCAACTCGATTTCCATTCGGCGTTACAATCATGTTACAGTTTGGGTGAACGGTCTAGAAAATAACAGAGTTTTACCTTGTTTACCATATGAATCTGTATGAAGAAGTGATCTGAAATTATATATTGGTTTCCTTTGTGTCTACTTCGGAAATGATTAGAGAAAGCAAATATTAAAATGATTGTTTACTTTCAGTTTGATAAGGTTGATATCCCCAACATTCATAATGACATAATTGCATGTGCAATCATCCTAAGCCAATAAAATTCGAACTCTGTACTTAAGGTTACTTAGAAGAGTTAAAGTAGCTCCTAAACCTCTTCAGTTCAAATTGCGTCGTATTAGCTGTCTAGTTCTTGTCTTTCATGGCTCTTATTTTGATACAGAAGATGCTGTCGGCACTTGAACCACCAGAATTGATCTCAAGTATATTGATCTTAAATATCGAGCTAATATTATTACATTCGTTTTGCCTCTTTCCTTCTTATGTAAGTTAAATAATTTATGGTAACTTTCATTATATTATGACAATCCTTAAGCTTTATTACATTATTGAACAGATTCTTTTCCGAATTTCGATAAGGCTAAAGTCTTGTAGAGTTCAGTGTGAATTTAGCAATAATGCTCGATTATATCAGATTTTCCGAAACATGACGTTTGTCCAGGGCTTAACTACCCCGCATATGTGAGTTTTGCTAAGTGAATGGCTTAGGCGCTCATATTGTATAACTGTCTTCAAAATTATTACTCCATACGGTATTTATATATTAAATTAAGTTTTCAGTCGGAATTACGACACCCAATGAAGACACAATGTGACAAGGTTTATTGTTTGGGTTACGTTTGACTCAAACGAACAAAAAAAACAAACAGGCCCAAACCAGAGAGTCTTTAGTCTCTTTAGATCCTGATTCTTGATTCCGTATTCCAAATTTGAGCTAAGGCCCTGTATTATTCATTCCAGCCGCTTTTATTGTAATATTTGTAGTAGGAGGCGGCTGCCAAAACAACTTCCCGAATCACTTTCAAGTCTCGGTTTTGTATTTACTGGAAGAGAATATAAGGCCTTGTAGTGATGATAACGCAAACCACAGACAGCACAGATGTATAATCACATTTTACGTCTAGTGAGTACATAAATGACAAAAGTTTGAAGATTTTGATAATGAGACGAGAAGTTGGAAAAGAAATTGAAGCTGCACTACTGGACTTATGAATTAAATATGTTTAAGGTCTCCGTTATTTTTTGTACTAAAACTTTTACTGGAAGTCTTCAAATGCTTAATAGGAGTGACAGCAGATGTCAGGTTCAATTTGTCAATTGGAGAAAGTCAACTCGTAACCAGAACTCTCGGGTTAAGTTGTCGAACACGTGTGCTTTATGAATGAGTGCATTTTACGGCTTTCTTACCATGCGGAAAATTAATTCCTCCAGTCAGGGAAGGGAAGATAGATCAGAGAAATATATCTATATAGAAATATAGAAATATATCTATCCTTTCTCCATAGTAAGAATGGATTTTCATGTGCCAAATTTGGAACTACTATGTAAGGTTTTGACACCAGATAGATTGGGGCGTTAGAGTGGTCTAAAAACTAATCGATAGCACAACGGAAGCCAAGATCATTCGAGTCAAAATTTTAGCTGTCAAGTTTATACATAAGATTATGTCTATGGGAGGGGCACCTAACCCTTCCAAAAAATATTTATGACTTGATGACTGGCAGTCGTTTCGGAAGGATTGATCGGATGCCATATTTTGAAAGAAAAAGACACTTTTTATTCCCAAGCTTTCCTAACTAACTTGAAGACTTATCTGGAAAGGCGAACAACATCCGTCGACTGCTTAGATTTTAGCATAAAGAAAACCGAAGATCCTTTCGAATTCGCAGAAAATTAAAAAGTATTACTGATTCAATTCGTTCCGACGCCATGATTTTTATGGCCATGAATGGATGAGAATTTTAGATTTAATCATCTTGACGGGACAACGCAAATGTTTTTTATATTATCTTGCGAGATCGGAGCGACCTTTAAACGGGAATACTAGAAGATTGTCTCAGAACTCATACACACGAGTTAATATATTACAAACCATTCAAATTTGAGTGATAACTCAAATTTGCCAAGTACGACAAGGAAGTCGACATTGATCATTGGATTTTTGTTATAGTCCACTCCAATGGCCAAGGCTAAAATTACAGTGAAAGCGTGTGCTGGACGGATACCTGATGAGTACCGTCTGTCGTAAAATTATGTACCCTCCTAATTGTCGGTCCCATAGTGACACAAAACTTTTGTATATTACTGCCATTGGAATCAATTCAAAAGCTCACCATCAGTGTCACAATGCAATTTAATTGCTTGACCTTAACATAATTTCGCAATTTGTTTACAGCAAATTATAAACAAAAAGGGGGGCGTACATGATTTTGCGACAGACGGTAATTCTAACCACTAGTGGCGCAGGTGCCCACTAGTTACGAGGAACCAGTGTTAGCCAGAAAAGCCTGAATTGGAGGCGAAAGGTGTCCGCACCAGATAGGTGTCCGGAAGGACAGGTTTCACTGCATAATTTGGTCTGTAACCCCGTTTCTTTTGCTCACAAATTAACGAATGCTCCTTCAATTTTTCTTATAATTTTATGGAGTATCACTATTCTTATATCTTAATGAGCCCCGTAACACTTTCCTTTGGAACACCCTGTACATACGGTTCATTTGATGTTTTCTGTACTTCTTTTTGGCTCCCTCACCTCATCGAAGTGCCGAAGCTCCGGTCCACATCGCATATTCATTTTACTATAACCTGAAAAATGTGCACTAACCAGTACCAATGAATAGAATGGAATTTCGTTACTTACTTTCATAGGAGGCGTCATATCCGGTGACGGATCGTCTTTGTTGTTGTTCCACCGGAGGTGGACTCAAACTGATGGAACCTTTTGGGACAC
This sequence comes from Protaphorura glebata, assembly GCA_034694305.1. Lineage (NCBI taxonomy): Eukaryota > Metazoa > Arthropoda > Collembola > Poduromorpha > Onychiuridae > Protaphorura > Protaphorura glebata. The sequence continues at coordinate 6,300 of JAQFYE010002477.1, forward strand.
GGTCTGGGCCAACCGGGACGACTTCCGTCATTTCTGCCATTGGCACGTCAAGGCGTGGAGCTCCTAACAAGTCCATTTTTAATCGAATTCAATTTCCTTGTAAACGAATTATTACACAGCTCAGAACAGAACAGCAAGTTACGGGCGCTGCACTAGAATTTAGTCACACCTAGCTCACATCAGAATTTTTTATATCCGTAGGTAAGCGCCTACGCCAAATTATATTCGACGGTCGTACACACAAAATTGTATTTTAATTTGAGCTAGCTCTTCATCAATACTCGTCTTTTACACGCCACATACAAATGCAGCTGGTAAACGCGTTCGTTTCTCACATCTTGTCTACGTTCTTGTACAGGGTCGCTCATAAAATTTTATCCCCGTAATCTGGACCTTGCGGTTTGATAAAAGTAAGATACACACTTGCTAGAATTCAACGGAACATTTAAATGGTTGCTGATCTCCCAGACCAGATTCACAGGATGGCTTGCGCAAATTAACACCAGCTGCAGAGGAGAAACTACAAAGTATGCATCTTCCGAAACGGAAACAGTGTCAGAATTTTAAGTGCTAGACTATCGTCAATTTTTGTGAGTGTATTTAATTTATTGTGCATAAATGACTCAACTTTAAAAGTTTGATGGGTGGAATCTCACATCTCAACAGACAATGATGTAACTAACAGCAAAATAGAAATCCACAACTTTCACCACCAACAAAGAAAACTACTTTCACTTCTGTGCCTTCTTCCTTCCGATTTGCCGTGCTTTGGTTTCACTTTTGGTTTAGACTTCTGTGGCTGCAATCACTGGAATGCACAGTAACATAGTTTCCACAAGGAAAAGAAATTATTTGAGTTCAACGCAGCACAGCGCAGGTTTAATTTAGTCGTAGTCGTAGCTCTTACTCCCGAATCCAACGAATTACATAGAATGAATAGAATTGTTTTTTGTCTCACGACTCTATAGATGAAGAAAAACAATATATTTTCCCACAGACAAAGTAACACGAGTCCAGATATACATCCAGGCAGACTGGATCGAATAATGTAGTGTTTACTACCAGTACGTAGTCCTAATCCAATTTGACTAAAAATAAGAGTAGTGGATGAGAAAAGACAGGAATATCCCTAAGGAATTTGGCTGAAACTACCAATCCAATTCTTAGGGTTGAGCAATGCAATGTATTCGTCAACTGGTAAGGGAACTATTTTATCTATTTCCTCATATATGGATTGTGATGTTGATTTGAAAATTTTTGTCTGACTTGGTCTACGTCTTCGTGCTGGGTCTACTTAAACAGATTTTTAATTGTCCTCGCAAGAGCAAAATTTTAATCAAAATTCAAGGAGCGGGCAAATTTATAATTTGTATGGCACTTTTCTTCTTTTATCGTCATTTCTCACATTCTACGAGAATTTGAAGGTGGTCCAAATTTTCAAAATTCCGAACAGGTTCGGTTTGAATCGGGTTTGGTTTCTGGTTTGGGTGACTGGTTTTAATAATATAGTTACCTGACGTAACTAAATTATTCAAACCAGAGGCTACTTGAATTTGAATGCATTTCTGGATTTCAAATTCAGGTGAATCGGTCACAATCGTACACCTCAGGACAGGACAGTATTAGCCAGTAACTTGTGTATCACTATTGGGATTCGAATTTGAACGAATATCACCACATTTTAGTATAATCCTGAATGAGGAGTCTGGATTGTTCCATTGTGAGTTTGATTGAAGCTTTACCAGTTGTTAATACTTAAGTGGGATACAAATATTCAGTTTTGACAAAGTTTGAAACTGACATTTTCATATTGATGGTTTAAAACTCGCGATACTATTTTTACAAAAACTTGAACATAGTTCTGTAGAGTACAGGACCAGACAGAGCCGAAATATTGGTTCCTCAAACATTCCATGAAGACCTCCATCGTAGTCACCCCTTTTGTGAAGACTGGTGAGAGTAAAACCACATACTCCCCAGAGGGAAAATCTTCAACTGGAAGAAGGGAAGCGAGAAATACTATTTCTTCAATTCAATACAGCGGTTTTCCCTTGGGGTAAAACTGAGTGGTTAGCTAGAGCGGAGATGTTATCTTCTAGTATGGAACTATATAGCAGGGACTTCCACTAAACTTGTTACTCAAACTGCCACGGATATGAAATCAAAAACTGAAGAATAATGACAGCAGGAAGGATATTGTATTGCGATTGATAGACGGTGACGGTTACCGCCGTGAAATTTGACACGGCAGTATTGTAGGAATATTTTATGAATTGTTCGAAGGAGTCTACGAGACGTTAGTATTAGAACTTAATAAAATTAAAAGTTGACGTAGTAAGTGACTGAATGACAGGCTTGATACTGTCACGTGGTATTTATCTCTAACACTAATGTAAGTGTCCACCAACTGTTGACCCTCGTCTGAGACTAAGAGTTTGGATAAACGAACCCAGTGCTTTTCATGTTCTGAAGAATTGTGAAAATAAAAGAGATTGCCGGCAATTAAAGTCAGTCCTGTGAATTATTTCAAAGAATAGTGAAGTCCTGGACTTTTGACTACGTGGATTGTCAGTGTTCGGTACTACAAAAGTTACTGACATACTGACATGTTCAAATGAAATGATCGCCAACATTTATAGTTGGGACATGGTATTGATTTGCTAGGACATTCACAAAAAATCTCCTAAATAATTCATTGACGTTATTGACTAATTTTCGTAAAACTCATAACTAGTCTAATCGAGCCAATTAACCTGATTATGGGGTATTCTGATGCAACGTAGAAAGGCATAGTGATGTCCGACATAATTTCAAGTCGCCGCAGTTTCAATTCTAACATTGATGGAAAGCGGCTTTGATAATAGTACGGCTATAAAAAGGGAGAACTAAAATTCAGGTGAAAACCGGTGAGATGTCAGTGTTGGCTTTTATTTCATATTTCTTGCTTTTCACCAACCACTAATTATCATAAGCTTCGAATTGTTTACCATTCGATTCGAACTCTCCTGATCGCAAGCCCAAACCGTTCACAATTTATAGGAAAAAAAAAGGATCCGGAATTCATATGTTACAGACATCGGAATTGAAAGGAATACCGCGCGTAGTATGGAAAATGATTAAGCTAAACTCGTTCATATTTAAGTCGTAACGACTCGTATGAATTACACGTTATTCATGATATGAAAATGTTTCCAGTTAGAAATGATGCACGTTCACATTCACTAGGTACTACTGACTCCAAGTCAGAATACAAAATGTCTTTTGGGAATAGGTTATGAGGAATTGCAAATATCTCGAAGGAAGGATACTAGTGAAGGCTTAAGCGTAACGCTTTTTCTAGGAGAAAATATTTTAGATGTGATTTATGAAATGTGAAGAATGTATCACAGCCACATCACAGTAGTAAAGGTTTGTACCATGCCAATTCAAATTCAACTGCGCAACTATTCAGCCGAAACAAGTCAAGCAATATTCAGTTACATGAAGAGATTTCCATACTCATAAAACATATTGCTATTTTCGCAAAAGCCCAACTGTTTCTATGTATTCTAGACACATGGTTCAGTTCAAAATCCAAACGTCTAGTATACTCATTGTAATACCCCTTTCCAAACGGACTGAGTAAAGCTTAGGGAGACACCGGCAATATTTTGACAGCGCTAAAGGTCATTTAAGCATAAGCAAATCGATCGATTTCAAACTTACTGTGGACCTTGGTTTGCTTGAATCAGACATACATATGTGTATTTACGTGGTTTACTCTTATATATTTTCATTTGTCCATTAATAGTTAAGAAGTGGTTTGAACTAAAGGGTTGTAAAGACTGGCTACGGCAGGACAAGGCAATTGATTCCAAGAATTATTCGTTTCTAATTTCAATATTATTGGTTACGCTAAAAGCGAAAACCACAAAGTCATTGTTTTCTAAGAAGGACAATACTTTTCCAACCAAAAATTGTGCCTGGATTAATACAAAGATTCTGACGTCACTGAAGTCATTTGACTGATTGATCCAAATTGGTTTAACATTTTAATTTGTGGATAAAACAAGCAGCGTTACCGTTATGATAAACCGTGCAATTTTGGCTTCAGCAGGTCGCTGCTAGTCAAAACGTTGTAACATTTATACAATTCACTTTTACTTTTACAATTTATACCGTTATACACTTTTTTTGGAATTTATCAAGTGAGCGTTGGAGAAAAAACCGACCGTAAACAAGGCATATTTGGTACTAAGTATAAACAAAGGCATATAAGGGATTTCTAACGTTGCGGCATTGTCAGTGTCGGAATTCATAAAAATTAAAAATATTATAAACTAAAGTCCGATCCGCGAGGTCGAACGATAGTTAGAAAAACTAGGTGTGAAAGTTCAATAAACCAAGCCGGGCTCATAAATATTTACATCCCAGCTGCGGCGGATGGAAACCCACGAAAAACTCAAACTGTTGCTCCGCCCGGATCAATTTTGAATCAAGCAAGACCGTGAGATCGTAACGGCGTGCATCTGAAGTCCCGAGTCATACATATTAAAAACACTACTGACGGAAGCTATAATGTTGAGCATAATTCTAAATCTAATAACAAAATTTAAGTTGAATCTTGAAGACGAAGCCCTCACACTCGGAATTTTTAGGGATGTCGACTTTTAAAGACTTCATGTTTTGGAATATTTGTTTTTCACTCATTGTGTACAGATGGAATAAACGTGTGCCATTTCTCATTACGCCTGTATTTTGAATTACATACTACGCTCTGATTTTCCAGCGGACTTACTATAATATCCGTAAAATGCAATGTGATATGATTTGACAGATCGCTCATTTCAAATTATGAATTTGTCTTCGATGTCACTTGCAATGATGTGTACATGGCACAAGATCTTACATTTTGCTACACGAATATTATAAAGCACATGAGCCAGTGTGCTTTCAACTAGTTGAAATCCTTCTAATATAAGTATCTTATTAGTTCTAGGGTTTGAGTTAAAAGGACGGCCGTGTGTCCTTGAGAAAGTGCATCAGTGCGTGATCATATTTTAGCGTAGTTACAAGAAATTGTGTTACAGTCAGATTGGAATTATTGATAAATTCTAAGATTTTTATCAACGTAAACCAGAAACTAATTTTATTAACTTAACCCCGAACATTATTTTATGGTTGAGTCCCACTGTCGCAATAATTTTTATTTTGATGGCTCACGTTGATAAAATAAACTTTTAAAATTTACAAAGACCCCAATCTTACCGTAGCATAGCTGGACCAAAATACAATCGAACAATGGCGCGTTATCTCGTGGATACCCTGTAAATGTGGGTATCTTTAAATATTTGGTCTCATCAAAAATTTAGGTTCACGGAACTGACGTAATAACAGTCAACTTCGCCTAGATCATTTGAAAAACTACCTATTATCAACTTTATTACATTCGTGTGACCAATACTTCAATGAACTCTGGACAATAACCTTGCAAGAGGGCTTTCTACAATAAATAAACAAAAACCTATAGCAATGAATGAATGAATATCGCAAAGAAAGGGAGGAATTAATACCGCGTTTAGATGACGTACTCGGTACGTTCATTAAAGAAGTCCTCGTCTTACTCAATTTTGATGGCGGGAAGGTTGTTCGAACCAGGTTCAAACAGCAGATAGTAACATTTATTTATTTACATGGCGAAAAATTTGTATTGTCGCCATTGTAGTTCAGGGTCCAAATGAGATATACACAAACCGAATACGTTACTTACTGGACAGGTCTGCTAATTCGATGTAGATCTCAAGCTGTAAACCTGACAATTTCTGAATTTATTTCGTCTGAACTTCTGCGCTCAAGACAATTCAGATTTTGCCGTTAGATACATATTGAACTATTGAGTTAGTCTCTGTTGGTTCCTGCAATGCAATTGGCACAAACATTGTTAGCTCGCCCTGGACTGAGTAACCTTGTTGCCATTTTCTGGGCTACCATAAACTCGCCCACATATTCTCGTATTTCATGCTAAAATGCCCGACTGATTTCTTCGCTAGAATCAATACTTTCCTTATTCTAAGAAATATTTTTGTTCTCTTGTGACGATACTCGTATGGAATGGGTCGTGATGTATTATTTAAACGATACTCTAAAATTCACAATTTCGCATACACCGTTATGGATCTAAAAATATTTCCAAGAAAAATCAATGTAGCTCCTGTAAACTGCCATGGGGTTTAATCATGTTGTTAAACATTGAAGACATTGAGACAATCCTCGTAATTACTCGTTTTGCTCACCGTTTTCGTTCAATGACAAAAGGTGGATGTATTGCCACACAAATTACTTCGGTTATTTCCATATTACTACATCATAACTGAAAAACAGTGTAGAATGTAGAATTAAGATAATTAAGAACCAGTGTAGCGGCTGATTCTCTCGTCCCAGCACGAGATTCCCAATGTTCGTAAAAGTTCCAGTGACTGCCACAGCTGAATTTGGATTTAGGGAATTTGAATTTTTATAAGTACTCGTATAATTTCCAAGGAGAAAACTCTATGTTCATTCGGTAACATGTTAGGCTCATACCCCGAAAACGGGGTTTGGCCGTTTAGCTGTTTGCCAAACCCGGAAAACATGTGTTTAATTATAAATTTCAAACATAACTTCAGTTAAGTTAGGTTAGGTCATATCCCCACATCTCGGGTAAGATTACCCCATCTGGGGTAATTTCTACGGGGTATGGCAAAACGCTGTTTTTGGCGTTTGGCCGTTTGGAACGGCCAAACCCCGTTTTCGGGGTATGAGCCTAACATATATAATACGTCGTAGGACCTGAGTATACATGTGCAGTCCAGGACTCTTCTGGTCTGGGATAATTGGTAATCACTTCTCATGTGATAATTGGTGTATTGAATACGTACAATACATGTGCAGCGTACATTACATACAATTACACTTTGCAGTAATAGACAACCCAGTTTTAAGTCTTATAACCTCTGTCATTTTACTTGCTATTCATGGGATTGATTGGTTACAACATTGGTAATAAATTCTCTGACTCTGACTTTGGATTGTACCCTAGTTAATAAAATATGCAGTGTGTGCTCATAAGAACATTCTACGGATTGTTTTAGCATAAAATAGAGAACAAAATTAATAGGATTTGTGTTCCTTGAATTCAACACGAGAAGGATTCCTTAAATCAGTAACTTGCAGAAGCATTGAATAGTTACGTACGATAAAAAATTACTTTGAGCTATGAAAATTATTTCCATGTAATCAGACTTATTTGCGTACCATTTGTAGCTGCTGTTTCAATCAGTTCATTTGAATGTGGATCAAAGTATAGAGAGATTTGAAATTTAATTTAATTTATTCTTGCCTTTCGCGAGACTTTACATACACCCGAATAAAACTCAAATAGAGCAGAGCCAATAAGGCAGGTTTGCGCCGACTTCCTCTATTTCTACTTTCTTATTCACTTTCTCCCGATCCATGTATTTTTGACTAGGAAGAGAGAAGGAAATGAAGTCCAAATGTGTAAAAGAAAACCTAAAGGGCAGAGGTACAAAAGGATAGGATTTTAGCCACAGAATAGGAGCACTTGCATGCTCTCTAAGAATTCTTGAGATGAAATTCCCATCTAGAACTACTATTCAACCGAAAAGGTCTTCGGGTGAATCCACTACAGAATACTGCCTGAATACTACTTGAATGCATCAATTTATACTCGCAGAATAAAAATGTATACAACGTGTGCCTCCGAGTGGGTGCGTGTCATTTGTTTTGAATTGAACGGATGATGAGAGGAATTCTATCCTATCTACTGATACATTCCATTTGGCATTTGACTACATGAAGTTGTACTCATATACATTATGTGGATGTATATCCATAGATATAGTACAACTTTTCAGAAACCCATCCCTGAAGTAGAGGTTCTGTGAGTTCTTTTATCTGCTAACTTCTCAGAGGGAAAGCGCAAGTAAATTCGTTTAAGAATTTAGTTCGACGACTCGAATGCCTGAAAAGGTTTTTCGAATTCGCCCGGAGTACTTACTCTTCCTCTTCAGAATTTAGTATTTCTACAAAGAAATTCAAGAGTACTGTGTGGCTTCTTTTCGTGTGCAATATTTTCCAACGAAAATCTATTCTTAGTAGTTCCATTTTACAGGACTCTTAGAATATCTGAAATCGAAGCAATAATATTTTATCCTTCCGTTTTACACAATCGGAGGTAATGAGAATTGAATTCAGTTTGAGTTTACTTTTCTCGTACGGACACGGAGTATTGAACTATTAGTTACTAAAAATGATCGGACAAGCGTTTCCTAGAAATACGATGAAAGGGCCATCAACCATTTCGCGTGTCTCGTGCTGTAAATTGTAGTTATAGAATCAATCATTTGGCTGAAACGAAATAAAAACATCTTGGATGAATAACAGAGCTAAACCCATTACATTACGTGATCATGACAAAAAAATTTCACAGGTAAGACTTCATTGAAATTAGTGTGACCAATAGCATTTCCGCGTAGTTTCTGAATTGATGGAGTCGTCATAAGTACGGTAACGGGTTCTTGATTTATGTCTACAGAATGGCCACTCAAATGCTGTCGAAAAAGACTGTTGGTTACATTTTGCAACAGGTCTGACTGGACACGTGCTTTACAGAGCTACTTCGTGTTTTAAATCTTATTAATTGGTCGGAATTCGGAGTTCGCTTCTTATCAAAGATGTTAGAGTAGGGACGAACCTGAAAATTGTTAGAGTATATAATCAGATTGTTTCAATTTAACCAAAACAACTGCCTTGGCGTTCTGATTTCGACACTTCATTAGACGTGAGATGAAACTTTTCCACATGAGACAGGACAAGAGACAGCTAATGTTTCGTGAATTAGAAACTAGTCCGTCCGAATATTTATTAACTCTGAATAGTATACCGTGTAAGATCAAGAACCCAGTTCTGGCTCATGAACTGTGCTTAATGTCTAAAGCCTCAATCAATAAACCTTCACTTTGTAGGAAATGATCACCAAACATATTTTTGGAGTCTCGCATAGTGCTGTTCAGCAGCTTGTAGCGAGAAAGAAATTTCAGAAGTAAAAGAGATGAGGTAGACGACAAAAGTTGGCTCCTTTCAAAGGCAAACAGAGAGAATGAAATAGGAGACTCATTCTGCCAGTGAGAATACTGCGGTAAAACATTTGATGATGATTACGTCTGTTTCCCACCCAGGAAATGTACCAGTAAAAGTCTCACGGTGGTTTCTCAAGAAAGGAGTCCTAGTCTTAGTAGAAGACGCCAATATTTCTTGTAGTTTCCTGGAATGGCGTCATTACCTAGAGAAAGTCATCGCGCATGGGGTTTCACCATTCTCATGGATATGACGCGCTTGGGATTTAGACGATCCATGTAATTTAGAAAATACGCGCGCCAAGAAATGGGTCATTCGCCGTCAGATTCGAAAGGGAATGACGTAAAATGTCCAAGGTCAAGGGTTGACGTCGCTTAATCCTCCAAAATGAATGCAATTCGGATTGAACTGGAGAAAAGATAAGATTAAATCGGTGTTGCTCAAATCTAATAATAGAAGGAAACCTTAAACTTTATTAAAGATGGGCCCGACACACTTGCGTAAAAAAAGAAATTGGATCCCACAAAATAGTACTTTCTTCTTTGGTTTGGCAAGGAAAGAGAAATTGGACTTTGAAAAAGTAAGAAGTTAGAAGTCGGATCCAATAGAAAATAAAATTAATGGACTTTCCCTTCCTGTTCCATCCAAAGTTGGCGGTGCGGCGTACGTATTTGCAAGGTGAGAAGTTAGGCTCAAGACAAGACTTAACTCACCACGAAGAGATCAAACTCTTATCTCTTGTCCTAAGGCCAAGGGCTTAATGGGGAAACCACGTTTTAGAACACCAGTCATCCAGCTCGGTCATTTCTTCAGCTAAAAAGGTATACTCCAAGCCCCAGTCACTGAACTCCGTCAACCACACACGTGACAAATTCAACGTTCACTCAGTTCTTGACTAATACAGCTTTTAATAAATACAGGGTGTTTACCTTACCTTATTTTATCGTAAACAATTAGCAGTAGAAAACTTCTTCCTCACTTTTGTCTGACAATGAGTACTAGAGAACCCGCTCGACACTAAGTTTGGAATTTAAAATGAAGAATCGGAACTACGCAAGGAAATGTGAGATAAACAAGTAGCCAATCTGTGCGAGTCGATTGATTTATTTATTTATTTATTCAACTGTCAGACAGATTTCACAGCCGTGTTCAAATTGTCCACGGAGAAGAGCATTACGAAACAGCAGGCTGGGACTAATAAAAATGTCAAACATATATTTCTTCTCACAATTTTTAAAAATTCCTCAAAAATTTCAACTTTTTTTAAGAATTGTGATAAGCAATAGGAACATTATACAATGTAAACTTTATATGGAGCTTTTTGGATTGGATTGGATGTAATATTATTTAAGTCATCGATTATCGTAGCCCACACAATATAAACATCAAAAATGAAACATTGAATTATCAGTGAGTGACATTGATTCCGACTGTAACTAATCTTAACTTAAATTTAAATGTTAATAAATGCTTAATTAGTACCCCGGCTTAACCCACACACATCCCAAACACTCGAGGGACATTCACAATATATGTAAACTTTATAGGGAGCTTCAAGCATCTGTCAAGGGCCACTGTTTCCACGAAAAAGAGAAGATTCTCATAATCCATTTTTATTGTACCTAGATGTTCAAGTAGCGTTGGGCTACGAAGGAGAAAATCATTAGCTGTGAAGCCCCGTATAGAAATTATAACAGGAAATGCTGAAGATTACCAACAAGAATTGTTATCTGGACTTCATTCAAAGGATTAGGCTTAAGCGATTGAACATTTCCCACAAGGCATAAGTGGTATCTCGGAGTTTTTGACACTTGTTGAAAAACATATGGCCAACGAATACGACGTCACCGATCTCTTGAAATTGACTTGCGACTGAAAACCCAAATATGTGGTAGGTGACTAGGACTCAGATATCCTCTAGAAAGATTACAATGAGTAACGTAAGGACGAACTCAGTGCGAATGGAAGGACCGAAATAAGATCTGTGATAGCTTCGGTGATTACTTCTGTGCAAGCATGTTAACGGTCGAGAATGTTTATTCCGAAATAAACTTGATCAGTTTAGCGCGTTGATCAGCACAGAATGAACTCACTTTTCATGTACACACAATACTCATAAACTACAAGGGGGACCTCCAACTTGCTGTCAAATATTTCTCTTCTACACCGAAGCTCAACTACATATGTATATCGTTCCAGTGCAGTGCTGGAAAATATTTCAATAGTTTATAAAGAACTTGAAGGCACACCGCACCGTTCGGGTATGCTGGCTATGTCGTTGACCATGCTGGTCCATAGTCAACGATCCAGTCCCGGTCAATTTAGAAAAACTGTATTCGAGGATGGTGCGTTGCACAGAAGTATCTACATATAATGAATAATGGGATGTCATAAATAAAATTGAATGGCTTCTAAAAGCTACGAAAATATAGGCAAATGTTGACATTG
>JAQFYE010002478.1:0-17861 GCA_034694305.1 Protaphorura glebata
CTATCAATTCTGCATAAAACACCAAAGTTCATGGTCTTACATAATTTGCATCCGCACAGCTTAACTTAAACTTCGCAGATAGTTTCTACATACAGGGTGAATCATACTTTTTCATCCAAGTATATGAATCTCGAAATATGAATGATAGAATGACAGCAATGTCTGGAATTTTTTTTACCCAACATTCCCAATCGTAGTGGAAAGCGATTGGGAATATATCAGTTCTCTACACTCTATCACGCCGAAGTTCCAGACATTCCAATCATTCTAACCCGTTCATATTTCGGGTTAAACTTGGGTCAAAAAGGATAAATCACCCTGTAATTTTTAATCAAAGATAAACCTTGATAAATGTTTTTGGAAAGGATTATGAAACTGAAATAAACAAAATGTCAGAGTGGGGTAATTTGCCCGACTTTGGTAGAGTGTTGTAATTTGCCCCATCGGCCATATGCGGGTGTGCTTTGGAAGTGGTAGATTCGTGTAGTTAAGACGCGCGGATAAATGTTACACTCTCACCAAGGTGTGGCGTATTAGCCTACTCTCTGTAGTAATGAAATGGTCATTTGGACACGTGCGAGACAGAATTGTAATATGAGCAAGAAGTTGTCAGTTGGCTTCAAATTAAGAAGAATCTGTCAAAATCTACACGTCTTAAAGAAATGTAATGTATAAAACATGAGTTTGTATTTTTCCATTAGAATACAAAATATGATTGTTTTCTACAAGGAATCATGAACTATCATAGAACTGAATACTCAGAAGAAAGGAAGGCTCGTGATTCCAATCAAAAGTCGAAATCATGTTTGGAATTAAAATGTGCTAAAGTTGATCATTTTGATTTGATTTGTGAATATGAAATAAATTGCAAGTGTTTCCGACAGAGAATGAAGTGTCAATTATTTTTCAATGGTTAGGTTTTCATAAGTTGGCGACGGCGAATTATTATGAGTTTAGTACCAGACCCAACCCAATATAACACGGTTCCCATTTTCTATTGGCTTGGCCGGGGTTCGATTCCCCAGACCTGGCATGTTTTTGCCCGACTTTTCCTATACTGTGAAGTTTTAGTTTACTTTGCGCGCAAAGGAGTTTTTTCCAACTTTTACTTTCATGTATCAGTGACGTCCCATAATGACAATGAGGTAGGAAAATCGAGTACCCAATGATGGTTAAAAAGAAATGGGTGTAGCGTGGTGATAGTGCATTCATGCATTCGTCAAATGAGGTTAAATTCTGAACATCCGTAGCAAGGTCGTGGATTTTCAACGTTTACAAATAGGCGATTAGTCATATCAATTTGGCAAAAATACAAAAATTTGGAAAATGCAAAAATACAAAACTTATCCGATCGGATAAGTTTTGTACTTTTTCATTTTCGAACCCCCTAATATCGAATCAGAGGCTAACTCAACTTATCCGAAGTTATCCGAAACCTATCCGATCGGAACCTTATCCAAACCATAGATTATAGATTAACCAAAGTTCTTTCGTTAATCTATGTCCATACCCATTTCGGACATTGCTATTGTGTGCTGTTGTGATTGAAAACAAGAATCAAATGTACAAATTAGTTAAAATCAAATTCATTAATTTGAGAAGATAGTAGAAAGTGAAACGAACATCCGATGGTCAGAATTGGGCGGATTAATAGTACTTAAACATTTTAAAACTGCATGTTCAAGGCGTGGAAAACTTTAAATGTACAGGGTGGCACGTAGCCTTTGCGCCTCCCCTGGCCGGCCTCATCAGAGGCAGTTGGACAAATTGTGAGATATGCATTTTGAAGAGAATCTTGTGAAGGTTCCGCTTGAAAATCCGACGCGGGCGCTAACGAGCGCTTAACTAAGAATCTGCATGAAAAAGGATTTTTTTCGAAAAATCCGCCGATGCTATCTGGTTTGTAATAGCTTTATGCAAGTATGTTTGAATGCAGGGGTTAACACTCTAATAGAAAAACAAACAAACAAACAAATGTTAAAATTTTATTTGAGCATTTTTGAAAGTCAATTTTTAAGGAAAATATCAGATTTTTTTCTCTAAAGGCCCTGTCAGTGAGAAGTCGACTTTCTCAAAACCGCTTATAAAGAAAGCACCCGAATACGAATAAGCACCTGTTCAAATATACTTAAGCGTATGTACACAGAGAATTAGAAATGTGAACACTCGTAAGTCCCTCATATTTATATTACGATTTCGGTTGTAAGAATTGGTTTCTATTATCTACTAAAATGTAGTGGGATTTGAAAATCAAAATATAATGTACGTTCAATTTTTAGACGTGTTCCATTTAGTTGCGAAAAGATATGCCCTTGCAAGAGAAATCGTAAAAAGAAATTGGAACTAAGTAAGAACTGGAACTGTGGGTTTCCAGGAACTGGAACTATGGAACTCGCGATCTCGGGTACTAACTGGAACAGCAACTGATAGAAACTGTCACAATAGAAAGATCCTACATATGTAAAGATTCACCAGAAAACGTGCATTTAATTTTTTGCAGGGGGTCACACCCGATTTGTTCCACTGTTGCGGGGAACAACTGAAAATCTACAACAAAAGAACTCTCTTACTCTTGTGCGTACCGAGATTCGTTGTCAGTTTCATTTTAAATGAGTTTAAGGATGTCTCTGTGTCTGTACTACAACTGAAATGGTTGTTGAATTGACGTAAAATGATGAGGTGTTGTGCAATTTATTGGTTCAGTTATCCAAACAATATTCCAACTTCAGTAGGTGCACGAGTGTATTTGTTTAACTAGATATTACATGAATATATTATTTTATTCTCTTATAAATCAGTTTACCAGAAACGCTAAGGGAAAATGGGAAATTACAGTTACAGATGTTTTGTTTGCTGGACGCGTAGGTCCCGAAGTGTTAGATACTCAAAACTTGTCATTCTTCTAAAAATTAAATCTCTTCATCTAAAAGATGAAGAGATTCAACGTCGGAGAGAGCTTCGTCCGGACAAAGTAATTCATTAGTTCTTATTTACCGTCTTTATTTTATTAGTAGCCGGGTTCTATTATAAGCCGGTATGTTTGTATAAACAGAGTCTTTCTCCATATTTTATTCCATTTGGCATATCCTTTAAACTCGAAACCTCCATGATTAACTAGAAGTTCGACATTATAATAGAATAAATACCGGTACGCACAGCCTCGCGGTATTTCAATATGCGGGTTAGATCCGTGGTAAAAATAAAAGGCTGCATTCATTAGTTTGATAGGTTATTTTCTAATTTATGTTCTTATTCCTACCACTAGGGGTACGTTGTCAGCTTCAAAATAAAATTCAAATTTACTTTACTCGTGTATTGCATTTACAGGAACGACATCCCATTTCGTTGGTTTTTTAAGACATTTGGCTTTTTGATCCTTGTGATTTGCCTTTTGTATTTCATCTTTCATTTAATTATTGCTGTGGTGCTTCAAAATCAAGTCGGTCAAACCAAGAATCATTTGAACGATATTCCAAGAAAAATTGGTCTTCATAATTTGGATCTCTCCGAATTAGACTTGGATTCTGATAATTGTGGTAAATGGTATTATTTTCAATTATTTATAGCTAGAAATTTTTGTTTCAATTATTTATATAATTTTGATACTTGTTTTGTAGAATTCCGAGGTTTGACGACCAAGAAAGTATTCTCTGGGGATTTGCGTGTTGCACAGGACGACAGGAAATTATTGGGTTTTGTAAGGAAGTGCGTCTTTACTCCGCCATCACCTTTACCGTACAATTTGGTTGACCCAACCGGTGATCCTTCATCAGAACAGGGTGTCCGACAATATGTAATGGGTCTACTAGGGAATAAAGTGAGATATTTGTTTTAAAATATATCCTGCAATTCATGCCATTTTAATCCCGGAAAGATGCGATAAGAAAATTTCAATTATTGAGGGTGTCGTACTCTTTTATTCAGAGAAATGGAGTTTACATTGACTGTGGAGCGAATGATGGAGAAGATATCTCAAACACTTTAGTTTTGGAAAGAGACTTCGGATGGTCTGGATTGCTAATTGAAGCGGATCCAAATAATGCGAAGAAATTATTGCGAAAACAACGAAAGGCTTGGGTGGCTAACGTTTGTGCAGGGATTCAACCGTACCCATATGAAGTAAGCATACGGCAATAATGAAAGTCGAGAATTCCTTGCAATTTTGATATTGGTTTTCAGATTGAAATGTACCGCCACAAGCAGTGGACACTTACATCACGCGTGATAGACGGAATATATTCACATGATGGTCCAGATTGGTCAAAATTTCAAGTCAAATGTTTACCATTGTACACGATGATGTCAGCGTTGGGTCTGACGGACTTGGACTACCTGAGTATGGATATCGAAGGGGTTGAGTTGAAAGTTTTGGAAACTCTACCATTCGATAAAATCAATATCAAGGTAATTTCCACAACATTTTGTAACCAAACTTGCCATTAACGAATTTAGGTGGAACTACCATTATGATTACGCTGGCGACTGGTATACTTTTTGAATTTAGTTCAGTATACCGTCGACGGCCTCATAATTGCTCCAGGAATTTAATGTTTGCAGTAGTACGAAATGTACATAAATCTTACTTATTTCTGGCGGTCTTTGCGTAAACTACCTGACTCCGCGTTTGGCGTCATGATGCTCAAATTTTGTTGTGTCACTTTATGTTTGTATAACCACTTTTAAGAAAACCTTATTTTTATTGATTTCAGGTATTTTCGATAGAAACAATGCCAGGGACTTGGGACGCTGTCCGATCATTTATGCACTCAAAGGGATACGCTTTTGTAAAGACATTTCGCGGGAAATTAGTTGAGGATGATGTATTTGCTCATAAGAGTTTGTTGAATGATACAATGCAAGAGGTCTTTGCTAATGCAGTAGTAATCAAGACCTAGTTTCGCATTATTTAAAAATTTGGGCAACCCGAATAGCATGTTACGTGCGGCATCTATCAGATTTTTATTTTAACATCAAGAATTGAGTCTTTTATTCAATCAGTCGTGTCAAATATAATTAAGTAGACAATTTTAATTGGATTAATCTTTTATCGGGTGAACGAACACCTTCACGCCCGAGAGCTTAATGTATATGTTAGTAGGACCGGTATTTCTGTCCTATACTGATTTTTTAGGACCTGGATAACTAAAACCTTGTACTGGTCGTGGTTACATTATAGGTAATCTGGCCGATGGCTAGGACGCTAGGAGTAACTTTAGTTGAAGTCTAGGGTTGGAGTATCCTATGCGACTGTGAAGAGATGGTTCTAGCCTATCTTCAGAAACCTGAAATTAATTATTTAATCCATAGTTTTAATATTTGAATTCCTGGATGGAATTGTGATACTGAACAATTTGGTGGAACCTCGATCGGTTACTTTTGCCCCAAAATCAGAGCGAAGCTATGGCCTATATAGTGCCTAGTCGGCCTAATGCTGGCTACGTAACTGGCCGGAACCAGCTCTACTTGTCTGCATGAAGCATGATCTCATCCCAATACTCGAATCCTTAGGGTGCGGGTGGTTGAACTAAAGTTAGTCCTAGTCGTCGCGTCGCGGTCAGTCAGGATTAACTGTAATGCTGGACCGTTCCAAAATTATAGTTAATCATAGCCTAAGATATTAGTATAGGACTAACGATACACATGTCCTACAGCTTGATCGAGGTGACTCCGTACTGCCCCTACTGCAGTTAAAACAAATTATTAAAAAAATCGCACGACCAGTCTCTGTCTCTTGAATAAACTATATAAATTAGTTTCCAGTTATCTGGAAGAGTCTGACAACTATTTATTGCGTTACACTTTTTTTCAGCTGATCAGTCATTGATTGGTAACATTTCTCTAAATTCAATAATTCGTCAAAGGTCTTCTCGCGTTTACATTCAATTCTGAAAAAAAGGCACTTCTGGCCCAATTAACTCTTGACCCTTACTGAATAACAAATAATAAATTGAATATGCACATAAAGCAATACTACTAGATCTTGGACTTCGCAAGGTTCGTAGTTGCTAAAGCTAATCGAAAAGAGATATTTTTTCTAAGACACAATTACCTTGATATCATGTTCGCGGAATGCAACCTGGAGAAACATTTTTAACTATCTGTAGTCTCTGTAGCTGAAAAATTACTAGGACTCATCATCTGATGATATATGATCCGAAAGCGAAGAACATAATTAGCAATGTCTTGAAAGGTGGAATAATATGCTTTAAAGTAGTAACATAAAATGTGCAAGAGACGGCAGCAGTGTTCGTATTGCCTTTGGATGAGGTGTCATGGTGTCAACAATTTAAATTTGAATATGACCCTCACGTTCTTATTTTTATTTAGTCGTATTTGAATATAATCGCGTGATACTAAAAGGATTTCTGGTTGCTCAACTCAAGGTCATCCGTTAAAAATGGAACTGTTGCTTCTAAATGAATACAAAACGAAGGGCGTCGCGAACGTTAAACGAAAGGTTTTAATTACTTCTTAGTTTATTGTAATATATGCATTTCATACCTAAGAATTCCTTGCCTGAACTATGTACATTTTTCGGTATACATACATACATAATAGAATACAATACAACATTACATATAACGAGTGACTTTCTCAGGCTGTTGTTGTTGCATCCACAAAGCCATCTTGCTTCGTGTCATTCAATAAACTTTTCTGGGCAAATACATCATCCTCAACAAATTTTCCACGAAATGTCTTTACAAAATCGTATCCCTTTGAGTTCATAAATGATCGGACGTCATCCCATGTCCCTGGCATTGTTTCTATCGAAAATACCTGAAATCAATCAAGAACCAAATTTTATTAAAAATTGTTATACAGATGGAATGTGATCGCGTAAGCATGGTGGTCATAGGTAAATAAGTATTATATGCTTTTCATACTGCAAATAAGACACTAGTGGAAGCCATGGGGAATCGCAAGAAAATATTAAACTAAAATTCAGTTGGACCAACATAATAAATGATAAAGGCAGCCTAACAACTTAGGTTCCACATTTAACATTACCTATAAATTGTTATATGTATCCTGCTTTAGTCTGATGATAGGGTTGCATGGTACCGCAAGCAGTGAGAAATATTGTTCGAAATTACCTTGACATTGATTTTATCGAATGGTAGGGTTTCCAAAACTTTCAACTCGACCCCTTCAATATCCATACTCATGTAGTCCAAGTCCGTAAGACCCAACGCAGACATCATCGTGTACAATGGCAAACATTTTACTTGAAATTTGGTCCAATCTGGACCACCATACGAGTATCCTCCAGCCGCTAGACGGGATGTAACTGTCCACTCCTTGTGGCGGTACATTTCAACCTGAAAAGTAATTCAAATCTTATTATGTCACTGTAGACTGTAGTCTCAACTTTAATCATCGCCGTACGTATGCTTTACTTCATAAGGGTACGGTTGAATCCCTGCACAAACATTAGCCACCCAAGCTTTTCGCCGTTTTCGTAATAATTTCTTCGCCATATTTGGATCCGCTTCAATTAGCAATCCAGACCATCCGAAGTCTCTTTCCAAAACTAAAGTGTTTGAGATATCTTCACCATCATTCGCTCCACAGTCGATGTAAACTCCATTTCTCTGAACGAAAATAAATATTCTCAGTAATTGACATTCCCTATCGCGAACTTGATACGTATTAAACTACGGATCGGTTCAACTATGAATCGCAGGCTCTAATTTAAAACGAATGTCTCACTTTATTTCCGAGCAAACCAATTACATATTGTCGGACACCCTGTTCTGACGAAGGATCACCGGTTGGGTCAACCAAATTGTACTGCAACGGTGAAGGTGGAGTAAAGACGCACTTCCTCACAAAACCCAATAATTTCCTGTCGTCTTGTGCAACACGCAAATCCCCTGAGAATACTTTCTTGGTCGTCAAACCTCGGAATTCTACAAAACAAGTATCAAAATTGTATAAATTATTGAAGCAGAGAATTTCGAAGATAAGTAATAGAAACTAATACCATTTACCACAATTATCAGAATCCAAGTCTAATTCCAAGAGTTCCAAATTATGAGCACCTATTTCTCCAGGAATTGCACCCGATACCAGAGGATTCAACTTGGTCTGAACCACTTGAGTTAGATACAAGGGACCAATTAAATGAACGATGAAGTACAAAAGGCAAATCAGACCGATCACACATGCAGTTCTCTTTAAAAGCCAGGGAAATGGGATGTCAGTCCTGCCAATCAATTACAAAAATAAAGTAAATTAAATTTAAAACTTTTTTTTTAACTCGATAACTACCATGTTGTGCGAAATTATGCCCATTTCTGAGAATGTCTTGCGCGTAATATTTGAAATCCGTTCTGTGGGTACCACTGCCGCACATTAGATCCACAACGTTTAGCAAATAACTCCATCAAAATAAAATAAAATTAATTACCTTGTTCGGGCGAAGCTTTGGCCTACGTCTAGCAACATTTTTCGGATGAATATAAGCCTTATATTGCAAGAAGCAGCCAATTTCGAATTCCAGTTTTTAATTCCAGTGTGACTTATCAGCAAAATGACAGGATTTGAAAATCTAGCGCTGTGACTAAAACGCCTCCACCAAACAAAACATCGTTTTCTGGTGAACCATCGAGAACAGACAGACGAGAAAACGTATATGCTTGGGATTTTGTGGTTTGTCCGATTGCCCTCAAATTCTGACATTTGTGCCTAGGGTGACCACTTACAGCGTTCTTTATCGGTGAATGATGGGGCATCCCTACGTTTGAACTCAGGAGGTCAGCGAAAGTCAGCGAAAGTCAGCGAAAGTCAGCATAGGTAAAAGCGCCGTTCTGATCGATTGCCCTCGATTTTTGACATGTTGGTACTTTGGTACAGACCTCGAGAGACCGCTCACAATTTATTTATTTGTAAAACTGGGGTATCTCCGCATTAGACCTAACGAGGGCGGGAAAGGTGAAAGCTCATATCAAATCAAAGTCTTGGCAGAAAAAATATTTCGAATTTCATCACGCATCGTAAATGGATATCTGTCTACATTGGCCCGAAATGAAAAGTTTAGCATGCATTTTAGAGTAATGACTCTGACTCTGACCTTGTGAGTTCAATTTGGCATGAAATCCAGATTCGCGGTCTACTATTATCATTACCTAACACTACATATTCGTGGTTATGGTAAGTTGAAAGTTCTAATAATACAGGTTGTAAATGGACCTTTATATAGAGATGCAGATGTATTCATTTCGTGGTATCATGTGAAAGTGGGGTACCTGATAACAATTATCTAAAATCAATGCGATAAGGCTCATGCATCATGATGTGAATTGTACATGACGATTCAGCACTTACACTTCGGATTTTGTATTCCAGTCTAACAAATAATGCGAATGTCGGGTTGAAAAGTCAATATATTTATAATATTGAAATATTAATATCTTTTGCCGGTACAAAGAGTAGACAAAGGTACAGAAATGAGCCAAAAATCAAACACAACAGAAATTCTGCAGAGAGGTTTGTAAAATATTTGAAATAAATTATTATTTTAAAAATTATAACCTTTGTTCCTTCTGCACAGTTATTTGTTCGAATGATATCCATTGGATTGTTAGTATACTTTCGGAGTGTCCAGAACTGGTCAGAAATGTTGAGCGATTGGGTGGAGCGCTGATTCCCTTAGCTGAATTGGAAGATGTAAAATGGAGCATTACCGGAAGTCCATCTCGTACGTACAGTTTTCTGACTTCTATATTGTCTAGGTGGATCTCAAAGGAAGGACACAACTTCAGAAATCTAGTTTCAGTGTTAAAACAGGAGGATTTTATCTCAGCAGCAGGTTCGATAATTAATCATTGAACAAATTTTAACGCAGTGTTCTTTGGAGTAGAATACCTGAATGTAATACATAGAATGACGTCTAAAGCTTTTTTTTATTAGAAGCAATTTTACAAAAATTGCAAGACCGATCCTGCTTAAGTTTAAGCAATGCCGGACAAGACAACAGTGGCGGGATTTATTTTGGTATTCGTGACCCCATTGAACTTTTCACTGGAAGAGAACAAGAGCTTGAACAAATCAAAAAGTGTTTTAACGACAAAAGTCTCGCAACCGGATGTGTAGTTATCGTAGGTTTAGGAGGAATTGGCAAGAGTGAATTGGCGCGAATGTACATTCACAAAAACAAAAGTAAATACATGAATTTAATTTGGATTAACGCTGAGAACTACAACAGCATGGTGCGCTCATTCAAAGAGTTGGCACAAAATGAGCTGAATATAACACTGAAAAACATCGATGGTGATGAGAGGGATATAAGATACATCGTCAAGGATGTGTACGGCTCGCAAGTTTTTTCCTGCACAACATTAATCGTATTTGACAACGCGGAGAAGTATCGAAGTGAGTTCGGAGATGATGGCATTATTGATTTTCTGCCACCTTCATCTATACCAAATTATCACACACTGATCACATCTAGAAACTCCGAGTGGGGATCAAATATTGCATCCTGCCGCCTGGGAACTTTTACTTCAGAGGATGCAAGGCGATTGATCAAACATGATGGCGCATTAGGGAAGGACAAGAATCTAAGACATGCTGACATGGACCGTCTGGGGAATACACTCCAATACTTCCCATTGGCACTGCAACAGGCCATCGCTTATATCAAACAATCTGATGAGGAGATTCGAGACTTAAATCCGCTAAGTCGTTATGGTATTAGCGATTACTTGTCAGAGTATCGAACCAGAAAAATGGAAGTACTAAGTTTTAACTTGCCAGAATACATCAATGACAGATATGTCCACACGGTGACAACCACTTGGGAAATAACCTTCGCAAAGATCAAACAAGAAACGAATGGAAATATGGCTGCAAATGTGCTTAATGTTTGTGCGTACTTAGCACCAGATAATATCCCTGCTGAGATGTTAATACAACGTAATTCCGACGAGCGTGATCTACGATCTATTCTTCGAATTTTGAAGAAATATTCCATGATCGATGTCAGTAATGGGGTCATAAGTATTCATAGACTAGTTCAAGACGTTGTTAGATTTAAAATTGAACATGAACGACTTCAGTCAACAGTAATACTAGGAATTTTTAAAAAGCTAAATACAATTTTTCCACCCGGAGAATCTGTAGATGATTATGTACAAAGAAGGAAACTGTTGGTACATTTAGAGACGTTCCTTTCCCGAGTAGATTCGTATTTAGCAGATAGTTCTAACAGAGATTCAGAAGATCCAAAGTGTGAGAAGATATTATTTAACTACTACGAATTCAAAACAATACTGGGTTCCGTATTTCTTCAGTTTGGTCATGCATTGAAGGCATCGCGCATTTTCGAAGAAGAACTAGTAAGATTAGTTGGTGTGTATGGTCCGGATAGCTACATGTTAGCGAAAACTATGGAAAGTCTGGCCCGTGCTTACGGTCGTCTAGGGATTTATCAAAAGGAGAACGAAATGCTCAAAGAGGTGGTAGCCATACGTGAAAAGGAGTTCGGCGTTGATCATATTGACGTCTTCAAGGCTTTGAAATATCTCGGTAATTCCTATGGAAGCTTAGGCTACGGTGAAAAGAAAGTTGAACTTCTCGAGCGTGCTTTAAAATTGACAGAAATTCATTATGGTCCAGACCATTTTGAAACTGGATCAACATTGGGTCATTTAGGTAACGCTTACAATAATATCAAAAATTATTCTCATGGAAAAGATTTACTTGAAAGGGCACTGGCTATTATAGAAAGGCAATACGGTAATGAGAATATTGAATATGCCAAAACGTTGGCAAACCTAGGAATTACATACTGTGACTTGAGAGATGACCGAAAAGGGGTAGAATGTCTTGAAAAAGCTCTAAGCATAAAAGAAAAATACTACGGTCAGAACAAATTTTTTGTCGGAAGAACATTAGGGGATTTAGGAAATGCCTATAGAAAGTCAGGAGATAATATAAAAGCAAAGGATATGCTCGAGAGAGCTGTACTTGTAATAGAACAACATTATGGCCCTCATCACATTCAATTATTTTCCACTTTAAAAAATCTAGCGATGGCTTATGATGGACTAGGAAATATTCGAATGAAAGAGGAGTTACTTCGGAGAACTTCCTTGATAGGTGAGAAACATAAACTTAATAGCCATGATTTACAATGGAGTAATCGGACGCCATTTTCGAACAGAAAATTTCTTTTATCTCAAGCTTTCGGAACACAGCACTGAGTTAGATATCTAAAATCAATAAGCATTCCGACATTTAATAAATATTTTATACATATAATTGTAATTAGTTTATCACTTTAATTAAACAATAATTAAGGAATTCATAATTAATTGCGTCTTGTGAACTATACACTATACCCCGTAGTGAATGGTTTGTCATTCAACCTTAAGTAGAAAAATCAATGAGAAATCAAATATCTCTAACACTTTTGTATGTATTATTTTAATTATTTAATTATATATTATTTAATTATTAGTCTGTTAAAGGTAGTCCTTAAATTGTCTCATTCATTCTAATCAGAATATTAGTGTAGTATTTTTGACTCCAGTAAAACATTATCTTTTGAATAAAATATTCCAGTATAGAATTCTTAAATTATTGCACAACATTGGATTTACATGGTCTACATTGGATTGTTCACTGCAATCAATATGATTTATACAGAAGGTAAAACCGATTACCCAAGTGGTCTGCTAAAGCTAGACCTACATAATATATCTATGTAGGCCTAGGTTAGGATTGCAGTGGTGACTGGTGAGCATGCTTATTCTACACTGTCACTGGTAGGGTTCGATCCTCATTCTATAAATTCTTCTTTGTACAGGGTGTCTAATACGTATTGTCCCCCCACTACATCAGTAACCAAAATAGGTACAGACACACCCAATACATCGTTGGAAAGATCAGCTCAAATGCTATCTCTGACATATCATTTGGGCGCAGTAGCGCGTTGCGTTCGCGCGCAGCGCGCGCTGGAAGAAAAGAAATCAGGTTTTTGCCGTTTTTCAGCTGCCTTTTCACGGTCTTCCGTCTGAATGGCTGCGAAAACTTCAAAAATTCGAAAAACGAACTTCACCACCGCATTCCCAAGTGCATTCTGCAAATTTTGAGCCATGGTTCGATAATTTCTGAGCAAGTCGATTTTGTCTCAAAATTTCACTTTTTCCGAAAACAGCCGAAAATGAGATTTTGAGAAAAAATCGATTTGCTCAGAAATTCCCAAACCATGGCTCAATATTTTCAGAATGCACTTGGGAATGCGATGGTGAAGTTCGTTTTTCGAATTTTTGAAGTTTTCACGGCTGTTCAGACGGAAAAAGGTGAAAAAGCGGATGAAAAATGACGAAAACCCGATTTTTTTTATTTTCAGTGCGCGCTCTACTACTACTACGCGGCGCGCTACTGCGCCCAAATTATATGTCAGAGATAGCATTTGAGCTAATCTTTCCAACGATGTATTGGGTGTGTCTGTGCCTATTGTGGTTACTGCTGTAGGGTGGGGAACAATACATATTAGACACCCTGTAGGAAATACCATAGGAGTAGTCTGCCGCGTAGATCAAACCCTAAACTGTATTTACAAAATTGCAGTTGCACAGACCGATTTGTAGAAACATTATAAATTAAGATCTTCATATCTAGGTGGTGGAGGCTCTGAACTAGAATCAGTCCTCACAGGTTCTAATTCATTATAGCAAGGAGGAGAGTCCGCTGCTCGTCCACCATTTGCTTCAATGGTCGATCGAAAATATCGCTGTAGGTCGATTCCAGCAATTACGACTATATCACCCGAATTGTTATTATCAGTGAGTAATTCGTGCAAATGGCGTATTTGACGCAAACCCTGAGAATCACTCTCTTCACGTCTCACTTCTGACTGTTCGTCATCAATTCGTTGGCGAATTTCTCGAAGCTGTTGAAGTTCTTGGTCGAACGGTTGTGGGCGCTGTGGTAGGTCTTGATGGCTGACAATCACCGGTTCGGACTGCCGATATTCTTGCGAAGTTGGGCTTGTAATTGCAACGACGGAAGCATCGGTGACTCGTTGATCAAACCGTGGGTTACCCTCCGATTGTGACAATTCTTTCAAACATAATGATAAACCAGATAAACATAAATATTTTCCTTTTCTTACAGAATACATGCATTAACAGAGTTGTTAAAAATAACAGACCTCTGTGCGTATCTACAGCACTTACCGTTATTACGTTCTTCGTCGATTGACGTGCAATTTGTTACGACGTAAGCGAACCATCTCACGATGGCACATATCGCAACACAAGTGAGAATCAAAACTGGCCAGAAACCCAACTCAACTTTTTTTGTCGGCCTAGGATCAATAAAAACACAAGAGTTTATTTATAAGAATTGTTATGAGGTCAGTGATATATATAATTTGATTTCTTTTTGGGGTAAATATTCACGCAATGTCACTCCGAGGGATTAGGACACTCGACATATAGAGTGATAACGTGCTGCCCGCACCAATCTATTAACTAGGAAACATACCTTTGATGTCGTAATTTCTCTAAATCAGCAGCGAAGTCTGGAATTTTAGGTGTCTCGTACGTCTTCAGCAGTCGTTCAAAATTCTGGCGTTCCAAGTGAAACCGTTCAATATCTGATCCTGTCGAAGGCACGTATTTTGTGAAATTACGACGCAGTCCATAATTTTCGAGAGAACGTTCGGCAGTGTTTTTGAATACTGAATATGATTCATTCTTTTGAGGATTCCATGTGGACTTGAACGGTCTTCGACGTTTCGGATTAAATGAGAATGGATTGAATTTATGTTCTTCTGTTTTATTTTTATGCATGTCTGTATATTTCCGAATCGAACTCTCTGACACCATCGGAGCCTCCGAAATTCTTGAGGAATAATCAGATTTCATTTTCTCTGTCATCATATGACCTAATCTGTTGTCAGAACTGTTGGATTTGGATTTAATTGTTGAATTGCAGTACTGGATTAGATATACTAATAACCAAATGGTACAACAATTTAGAACATACATTGTGTTTTATGACTATTTATTTTCAACCCAAAATTTATTTGGTATTTATGCGTGTTAATGATTTCAAAGTCGACATTTGGAGGGGCAGGGATACGATACGAGGAACGAGGGTGTAGGTCGTATAGCAAAACCGAAACTGACGGGTTACCGGCAGTTTGAATATTCGGTTCGGAAGCAACTCCTAAATATAGAAAATTTGACATGTTTGGATTTTCCGAAGGTAGTGTAAACAATTCTTAGTCCATAGTTTACCTCAATCCAAAAAAGAACAGACTTTCAAAACACTTCTTGGAACTACTCCGTTACTGAAACGATGGGTAATAAGGAATACAAGTGCGAATTTCCTCAGACAAAAATACAGGCAAAAACATGAAGTCCGAATAGTATCATAGGTTGTGGTGCACGCAATCTGCTATTATTTCGGTGTCTCCGGCAGATTATACTTGAAGATTTCATATAATACGATTAGTTCAGTGATTTATATGGGTACTCGAGCATTGAAATTCAAATTAATTTAGGATGTTATTTAATTACAATTGAATTAATAGTAGCTAAATCTGTAATTTTTACGAAACGTAGATAAATTTCTGCGTCGTTTTTATTTATTTGGTATCCCATCATACAACAAATCAAACATTTGAGGAATAAAATTTTCATAGCGAGTCAACAATTGGCCTGGACTCACATTCCCCTTATTCAAAGCTTTCATGTCTGCGCCACATTCCAGAAGGAATTTGATAACATTTTTATTCGGAAAGACTCGAAATTCTTGTGTGGAGTCTATTGGATTTCCGACTGTACTCTCTGGGCTCACTGACAAGTGTAGAAGTGTGTCTCCAGTTGAACATGTCATTAGACCCAGACTTACTATTCCTTCGGTCAACTTCTTAAGTTGACTTAATTCCGGTGGCTGAAGTTTCAGAATGAGGTACAAGAGATGAATGCAAGCACGTAGAATGTTGTCATAAGATTCTTGTTGTTCCAGAAAAACTGGGCGACTTTTAATCAAACGAGATGTGACCGGAAGTTCATTAGCGATTGAAGCATATACTCCCATCAAGTCATCCAATGTTGCTGGACTTCCATTCTGCTCCAATTCCATGTAAACCCATACCAATTGCAAAGCATCTGACCCAGTTGTTTTCCCAAGCAACGTTTCCGTTTGAGTTAGACGCTCAAGAGCATATTTCCAGAATTGAGCACACTTGGCGTAGTCAGATGCGTCGGCGTAGACCGCTCCTCTGAATCTCAGTCTGTATATGAATTCCTGATGACCAGGACCTAAAATTCTTTCTGAAATCAATAATGCCTGTATTCGCATATTTTCCAAATCTTCGGCAATTCTGTCTAAATCCGCAACAGTTTTGAATTCTTGAATTTGCACACCGTTGAAATACCGCGCGTAGCATGGAGCATGAGTCAGAGCAAGTTTTTTGGTGCGCGGAATCTTCGAATTTCCTGCATATCTGAGGTCAACCGCTTTTCTCCAAAATTGAAATGCCCTGGGAGCGTCATTTTCTTTGTCGAAGAATTTGGAGCCCATTAGCTCATATGCGTCTGCTCGTCTAGCATCTGAATACTCGTACGTCTTCAATAAGTACAGGAATATGTCAACACTTCCATGGATACATGCTAACTGTAGGGAGTCATCCCCCTCCCTATTTTTAAAGAACGGATCAGCTCCATGAGCCAAAAGAAGTTTGGTGATTTGAATGGAATTATCATCTATTGCGAAATGGAGGGCAGTTACGCGTTTCAGCGTGTGAGCATTCACGGTGGCCCCTTTCTGGAGTAAATACTCGCATAGAGTTGGATTGTTAAACGTAGATACCATGAGACAAGTACCACCAATATAATTCGGTAGATTGATGTCAGCGCCTCCTACCTCTACAAGATATTTTACAACGGACTCATGTTTTTCAAAGCAAGCGGAGCGGAGTACGGTTGACCCTGTAGCGCTTTGACTGTTTACGTTTGCCCCATTTTGTACAAGGTATCGAACTACAGGAAGATGCCCCCCTACAGCAGCAGCCCATAGTGAAGTTGCTTCATGTACAGTTTCTTCATCTACGAACTCAAATTTTCCTCTTTGTTCCAAATCAGCTCCCATTTGGACTAAGAATTCTACCTGAGATAGATTTCCTTGCCGGGAGGCGATGCATAGTGGTGAGGAGCCATCTTCTCCTTCAGAACAAATTACCTCTTTCCGTTGTGCTTTCGGTAATCGGGTAAGTGATTTGATCAATTCTTCTGAAAATTTTATTGAAGTCCGAACTTGAGTGTGAAGATCTGCGCTCAAGGATGGATCTATGACACTATGTTCACGGTCCGCTCCAGGTTTCGGAGGTGGGACCGGAGGAGTACGACTTGAAACTTTTGCTTGACTCAACTTTTCTGTCAGAGCTTCCACATTTGAATTTGGTATTAACGAGCGCAAGTCTCCGAGTTTAATTTTGATTGTTGCAAAAGTTGGTCTTTTGGTAAAGTCTGGCTGGAGTATCCAATTCATGAGGTCTAGAACCTCAGTCGGGCACTCCGGCTTTTCAAAGTCAATTGGGTTCTTTCCCTTCATGATTTCATCAATGACGATCTACAAATAATGAGAAATAATGTAATTAGTATTACTAAACAGTCCTAGTAGGTCGTTGTATTTGACTGTATTTTTGATTCGTTACGTTGTAGCTATTGAAAGAATTTGTTTGCGAACGTCATACCACCCGGAAAAGTCTGACCGTTTGTCGTTAATGTCTGTCCAAAAACAATAGAGTCTTCTGACGTCATTAAAATAACAGGTTGTTGGTAGTGACACTTCGGTTCATTGACCTCGGGTGTTGCAAAATAGTTCAATCCCACCCATCG
>JAQFYE010002479.1:0-17859 GCA_034694305.1 Protaphorura glebata
CATTCCATAAATGCAAGTTTTATAGATTATAACTTATACGTATGTCATAATTTATAATCTATAACGCTATAACTTTGCTCTGCAATTGGTGTAGGAGTTCAAAACTCAAAAAATGTCAAAAGGTCACAAAAAGGTAGTATCGCTAGTTTTGAAATAAGAAACTCAATACATGAACACCGAAATTAAGGTACGACCACTTGTCTGAAGAGTCAAAAATAAAAGACCTTGTAAATCTAATGCGTCAGCCCAATTTGGAATTCGAATAAAACAAAATTTCCTAAGCAAAAGCGAATTGTAATTGCAAATTTTGACTTAGTAAGTATTTTCAGAATCAGACCACACATATCCACCCATTATAAATCTAACTGCTAAATACACATGCTTATCACATAATTATTCAATTTATGATAAATCTGCTCCAAATTCCCGACTTATATAAACCCTTGCGAAGGTTTACCCACTACACAGTCCAACAAGAGAATTTATTGTTTAATTTTTTTAATTTTCTACCAAAGTTCATCTCGTCCGTCTGCTACTGTGAATATTGAATTTTTTATCGAATATATTCAAAACAGATAATTTTAAAATTTTGAAATAGATACTCTGAAACAAAATATTATTTTTATAATGATAATATAAAATATTGTATAAACTATAAGCAAATGATGACAAACACGTCAAGAGTCCGAAAAAAACTGATAATGGTTTACAACTGTTTAATATCTGAAAATAGTTACATTTCAACAGCCAAGTGCTTGTTGACTTCACAGATTCAAAAATGAAACTATGGCGTCTACGATAAATAATAGTCAAGACGTCCATAAGATTCCAGCCAATCCGGCAACAACACCCAAGACCTTACCATTTACGCCATCTATCTCTTCACATCTTTTCTTTAAAATTCGAAACCTAAAAGTATATGTCTTACCGCAAATCACCTATTATAAACCCGACCTTCTATTTAGAACCAACCGCCCGTGACCCAGGTCCCGTTTCTAATTGACCGACTGGGTAATTCGAACTACTCACGCCATCTTATGGAAACACCATCGCGTGCTGTGACCTATTTTTCTAGTGAGCCCTTAGTGTTTTGATTTCTAATCGGTCATTTACGGTATATCAATATTTATGAATTTAGCATTAATTTTGTTTTTGCGCAATACGGTGTTCTGATGAACTATTTATTCAATGCATTTATGGCTTGATTTAATTGGATCAATTAAAATCTGAATTTTCTGCATGTAACTCATTTCGTCAGACTTATTTACATTTTGCCATCTTTTTTTTATTAACCAAGACTTTCGCCAGATTTAGAATGGACTAACAACTACAATGTACGTATGAGTTCTGTTCCACATGGAGTTCCAAAAATTTTGTCAAGGTAGATTTTAGTGCAAAAATGAAAAATATAGGGTAAGATGGGCTAATACGCCCACTTTGGTAAAGCGTGCCGATTGTGTGTATTGAACGAACTGTAATTTATTGTCTCGTCAACTCCAATTAGTTTGTGAACTGAACGGGTGTTCAAAATTCTAACTTTGTGAATAAAAAATAAGACACCAACCGACTAGACGATGACGTCTGAACTCTGAACTGGTGACACAAGGTGACGCGGCGGGGTTTCCCTTAAGGTCTCAAAAATTTCACCAGTTCTGAAACAAAAAACTCATTTTTGCTAGTGTGTGAATTATGTGCCTACCTTAGTACAATTTTGCGCACCTTGAAAAAATAGGTGACAAAATATTGTATGAAATCTCTTAAAAATAATGTAAGCCAATTCTTGGAATTTGGAAGCGACCGCTAGTACCGCTTTACTGATCATAAGAGAAGATTGAAATCGAATTTCCTATAAGGAAAAGGAACCCGTCGGCCAAAATTTGAAATTGAGCCAAGTAAGTAATAAATCATTTGTAGAGCCCGTCGGCGTCGGACATGTCGACGTCGACATTGGCCGTGACATTCAAACAACGCTTTCATTCCTTCCTTTATATGTGAAACTAAAATCGTGTGAATACAGAAACGATGTCAGCTGTCACAAAGACGTCAGTCCTCAGTCGTCCTTCTTCCTTCCTCCAATGAGATAGACCGGTTTTTTAAAAAGAAAATCTTGAAAAACTGTTCGTTAAAAAAAGCATTTTATTTCGAAATGACAGAAAAATCGGAAATGTTTGCTCTCAGAAGTTTTCAGTTTCCGTCAGTTCGTACTTGGTTTAAATGCGCAGAAAAATACGGAAATATTGTGACATGAGTTATTTCTAAAGCGTACAGGGTGGTCCATAAGAATTGAAAACCGTTTCAATCAACTACATTATTTATGTTGCCTGATGGTTTAGAATAAATATTGAGATATACATTTCGACATTCCGCAGCACTTTCGAGATCATGGGTAAATGGCCCATTTACATCAATTTTTTGCCGCTCGGATGATTTTTATCTGGAATACGATCCATTCGACGTCATCAGCTCCAGCCTTCCTTTTAATACATTTTGATTAATGCGTTTATTTACTACAAATAGGGCACAAGGTGCTTACATTTGGCGATGCTGCCGCCGTACTGTGTACCATATTTTCACTCGAATAATTTCGTGATCCATTCATCTTACAAATACCATACGGATTATGTCGTGTCAGCATCGGCACGAGTACCTTCAATAATTAATATCATGGCTTGACCTTTCAAATTTTCTTTTGTTTCGGCTGCTGACATCGATCCCCATTAAATTGCATTCTTAAAGTCTTTGTTTCTTTATTAATTTTGAAGAAAGGATCTCTGGGGGAAGGGAAAGTGGTTATAAATGATTGATCCGACATTTATTTGAATATAATTAACTTATTTGGTTACTAAATACGTGTCACACAAAGTGATATAAATAAATACAGGTTTAATTGACTCATTAATGAATATTTTCTCTAACTATTTTAAATAGTGATCTTGTCCCTAATTATACATGCTAATTGACATTCGCCGTAGGGCATGGCAATGCCAATCAACTTGAAAAATCGCGACATATTTTCTCGGCAGATATTCTATGGGATTCGGCAATTTCTATGCAAAATTATGAATGGCATGAAATGTGTCATTCCCGGACCGCTGTCGTCATTTTCACGGTGTCAAGGTGAGAAAATTGAATTTTATTTATTAAGGCGACTTCCATTCACAATGGATTTGTGAGACGCAATAAATTAATTGAATTCAAAAATTGAATTAGAGCGGAGAGGGACACCGGAATATTTTATTCAAATAAAATCAATCAGAGACAGGATGTCATATTCGTCTAGATTTGGAATGTGAATTAGCTTGATGCTGATCTAATTATATTCGAACGGAAATGAGCTTACAAATGAGAATAATTCCACACACGATATATGTGCCAAAACTCTTCATATCTCCAAAACACAAGTTGTCAATTTTATGAACACTGTAAGTTCCAAATCGGAAATAGAATCTAATTTTCGGTCCAACAGACAACTGGCATTTGTGAAATTACACGTGTACGTCATTCTGAATAGAAATAAACGGTAATTAAATAACAATTTAAAAGAAACCAGTCAACGAGGTCAATTATTCCAAATTTTTAGTTGCGGTTACTTTGAATGTCTATTTCCGTCAGATGCATGGTCGCCTGGAAAGTCAGCGGTGTTCACCGGAATTCCTGGACTGCTCCCTTCCTCTAAATACCGGGCATCATATTTCCATGGAAAGAAACTGGAAATTAACTCTTTGATGTCTCAACGGTTGAACGAACTCTTTTAGTACTAATGAATCTAACATTCGGTGTCGATAGAAATATTTAACGAAGGTTAAATGATGAAATTCACAATTATTTTCATATTTAATTGCGTCTTCTACGGTCGTTTCCCCCTTACGAGGGAAACGTCAGGGCTGATATTTTCAGAAAAATTGGAAATGGTCACCAGTGAATTCTGATACGATTAGAAATCTGGAACAATATGTCACTCGTCGCACATTTCAGGTTTGGGTCAACAGTTGACCTTTATTTGAATTTTGGATGTATGTTTGTGCTTGTTTGAATGGCATGACTGTTGTGGGCCTCGTTCGTCTCAATTTCACTCCCGCACTCGCTCTCACTCTCTTCCCTGCGTTGACCGAACGAATGGTCCCGACCCGACACACCAGCACACATCCAAAATTCAAATAAAGGTCAACTGCTGACCTAAACCTGAAATTTGCGACGGGTGACATATTTTTCCAGATTTCTCATCCTATCAGAATTCAGTGGTGTGAATTTCAGATTTTTCTAAAAATATCCGCCCTGACGTTCCCCTCCTAAGTCGGTCACCTATAAACATTTCATGGTAGCTCCTTCGCATAAGTTGTTCCGGAGGTCGACGTCTACAACATTTGTCGATTTCTTGAGATTTTTTAGGATAAGATGCTAAATGAAAACTTTTTGAGGTAACTTTTCTATTTTCTACACGTGTTCTCGTATCGTGTATCGTGTTCCTACTTGTCACTTCCAGTATAAAATTCAATTAATCAGAATCCCTTTACATTCATTACGGGATGCATGGATGTGTGTGCCAAAGAGGGAGTCGGACTCAATCAAGACTAATTAACTGACATACATTATGAACCACGTGAGATTAGGCGGAACGTAGGATCTGAAAATGAAGACAAATTAGAGTAGCCGTCATTCGCAGGCGAACCGTGCCTTGGCCGTGCCGTGTCATGACCGTGGAAACGGTCTGGCCTGGGCTTAAATGAACAATAATACTCCCGCCTTTGTTCACCCAATAAATAGAGTGGTGACAGTAAATTGTAAATTAAGTAGAATTGATGCCAAAAACTGTACAATAAATAAACCAGTGAATAGATTCATTCACAACGCAAAAGATGCAGCTGAAGTATTCATGAACTTCCGAAACTAATTTTATAGACACAAGGTAGCCCATAACTTTGTGCCCACTGAATTCCAAAAAAATACAACGTAATGGCATGGGTTGGCCTCCGGACTCTATCATTACGGACCACCCTGTGCCGAAATATACGCAAACAACTGATCACTGCACAACAATAGAAACTGATGATTGTTGAGTTTAGTGAGACAGGTTGAAGTTTTAGAAGGAATGGACTCATTGGAGCATCTAACCTCAATCCTTCGTCATTCTTCCCAAAAAATTCCCATTGATTCCCTTCAACACAATAGACAACTAATTTCATAGAAGAAATGTGTATAACGTCTTTATACAGGGTGTTCCAACAATTGCTAACCACAAGTGAGTGACACTGAATGCATAAGATTCATCATCTTCAATGCAGTGCTGTAATTGTAATTTAAAATATAAAAAATGTTTATATTACCATTCACCAAGTACTTCACATATAAAGTGTACAGGGTGTCCCAAAAGTTTCTAGCCAATATAAGTTGCATGATTCATATCGTGACTAAGTCTTATTATCTATACATATTATAAGACGTTTGCAAATATTTCGGACAGCATTTTTTTATAGTTCAGATTGGCAAAAGTGTATTTTTTTTAAGTACGAAGAAACTGTATAGCTTCATCTGTAAACGCAAAAGTGTACAGGGTGATCCAAAGAAAATGATCTCCATCAAATATTAGAATACAAATATAGAGTGTGTTCCAAAAATTGGACCAACATAAGAAAGCAGTAACAGTGAATACATTGGAAACCTCTGTTATCAATAGGTAAAAGCATTTGCTGATTCCGTCAAACTTTGCAGTGTTAACTGCTGTAAAGAAGACAGCCGCCCCGGTTCCAATAAATTACCTCAATCAAATTGACTACTTGTGAAAGAATTCATGATCTTCAGTCAAAGACGATGAATGGGAGTGGGAGTTACATGGTGGAAATCTTCTGATTCGTCTCGTCATGAATTTTGGGTCACAATCTTTATTGTTGTCAATGCCTTGACACGCACGACGTCCTGTACTTGGAATTTTCAGTGTGTCTGTCACAGGCATTGACTCAAATTAGGACACATATAAATGCTGCACTCTTTTCCGAAGCTGGTCAACCCATACCTGTAATTATTGAAGGGAACGTCTGGGCGGGTATTTTTAGACAAATTTGAAAATCATACCATTGATTACTGATGCAATGAGAAATCTTGAATGAGGGGTCACTCCACCCGCATTTCAGGATTAGTTCAGTAAAGTTGACCTTTGTGGCAGTAGTTGCGTGAATGGAATGGCCGTTCCGTCTCATCTCGCCGCCTTTAGCTCCCTCAGTCAGCGACGCAAGGGGCAAGACGGTGAAGTGAAGGAACGGGAGGCGAAGGACAAACATACATACAGGCCAGACTCATAAACACTGCCACAATTCAATACGAAGGTCAACTTTAACGACCTAAACCTGAAATGTGGGTGGAGTGACCCCCCATTCAAGATTTCTCATCGCATCAGCTATCAATGGTATGATTTTTAATTTTGTTCTAAAAATATCCGCCCCGACGTTCCCCTCGTAAGTGCTCAATTCAAGGAAGACCCTATAGGCCATTATACTGATTATAAGGACCTGACAACGATTTATTCCTGAAAGGTAAGCTTGTATTACCCACACATATAAAATCGTGTTCTAAGAGTACAAAATCGAATGTTTTATTTAAAAATTTGACATCATTCCTGTCACACGTACACGTGCAATTCAGTAAATTACCCCCGGGGGAGTAGTACGCACAAGTAATTTCGTCCATAAGGCCAAGTGTTGCAAAAAAAAACGTGTGTTCATTTAGCACGATAGAAAAAGTGCACCTGCAATGGCTGCAATGCATTATTGCTATGCAATTTACGGCATCCCATCTGTATGTTTGTGTGTGTGTTGGTAGTTTACCCATTTAATTTTTTACTCACTGTGTACGTGTATGCTGAGGTAAAACCCCTTGGAGACAAATTCACGCTTCTGTGGACCCAAACCAAATGCTAGGCCAAATTTCTAACGTTAAAATCCTATGGCAGACTGCACTGCAGTTGAATTTTGCGAATGTCTGCACTTTTATCCTCAGTCCCTAAAAATCCATACAGGAATCCACACTATGTACATGTGGGTGGATGGAAATAAATTAAATATTTTGGTGCAATTTTAATATTGCAAATTTTTGGCATGTGAGGTGTTGGTGAAATTTCTGCGAATCGGTGGTGAGGGTGCACGTACGTGTGGGTTGAAAGTGTAGCGATTCTGAGGAAAAAGACGTGAAAGTTTATGAGTTGTGTTTTATTGATTTTTTGGACTTACTGGAGAACGAGGAGATCAAACAAAGGACGGAACGTGGTTTTGGTTTTTGCGGTAAGTTACACAAGGGAAGAATTCCAGCCCGGCGGGTTTGAGTTGATTAGTGCGGTTTTTGTGTAATTTCACCATTTCTCATTTTCGGAATAGTCAAAGGGTTAAAATGGAACAGAAGTTGGCAATCTCCGAGTTGGTGTGGTATTAAATGGAAATGGTTACATGTGTTGCAAATCACGTCATTCTGGCATACAGGGTGTTTATGAAAATCCCCACCTTTATTTGCTGGATATTTTGGCGTGGTTGAAAAAATTTATGTTATAGTCGAGCTAAGATTTCGTCAGCATTTATTTTATCACCTTAATAACGACTAGTAACAATTTTATATGGAATTTGGTGGAATCCAAATGATAAAAGTGGTTATCAGAATAAATTACGTAAAATTTAAGCTTTTAAATGAAATTCCGGAGAAATTTTTAGCTTGACAGTAATATAAATTCTCGTAACTACGCCAAAATATGATCAAACAATGGTGCGCTTTCCCTGGAACACCCTGTATGTACTTTAGATGAAATCTGTGGAACGTGGAGAATTCGGGTTTGGAAATTTTGCAGAGAAGGACTTATTAATAGGACGGCTCACTTTGCGGACACTTTGAAGGCTGACGAGAAAATTAGACTAATGAGAAAATCATTTGCTTTAATTATTTGACGCTGATTGACATTCGGAGTGGGTTTGTATTTTCGGTACTGTTTGAACCTGAATTAATTTGCTAAGAGACAGTCTAGACCACCCGTGGGCAGATTCCGAATCTGAATTTAGAACATGACAGAAATATAGACAGGGTGATTCAAAAACATTGAAAATCAATATGTTGATAGTTATATTTAGATTTAGAGAATACGTATTTCTATTAGCGTTTTTAGAGTAGTAAATATCGAACTGAAAATAAAAACTGGAAAATGATAAGGGGCTGCCTGTGCTATGACACAAATAACAATAACACTGACATAGTTTTGTTTTTTATTAAAGTGAAGACGATTCGTGTCAAACATTATCACCTTGTTTCCGGTTCTATGTATCGAGCCATTGCGTACACTATGCAAAAAAAAAACACTTTTCTGACATGTAAATGTCATGTCGTAATTCGAAAGTTGATGACAGAATTGGCTCACATTTTGACACCTGTTTCCTCCTTTTACCTCTATGGTCCACCCTGTACAAGTTTGGTGGAATACGAACACGCCAACGTTGGCAATAGAATTAATCTCATAATATTATATTTTGCCGCCATATTTGGGTATGCCCCATTGTCTTGACAACGCAAAGTTGGCTTTTTGCAAGGTGGGTCTTAAAGCACAGTGCTGCCGTTGTCATAGGATCCTTAGGTCACGAAATATTCCAGGAAGGCGGTTTAGCTCAGTGTAGTGAGTGTCGGACTTTAATCCAGTAAGTTCCGGGTTCAATTCCTGATCGGCGCAATTCTGGGTTTCTTTTACGACTGGGTGTTCGCACGGTCAGAGATCTTGGTTCAATTGTTTCGGTCGCCGGGGCCTCTAGAGTAACTCCTCTAGAGAATGGTCACCTTATTGGTGACCAATAAGAATTCAGGCAAACGCGCCAAAAATTCGTTCAACCAATAATAAGCGCGAATTTTAACTGAATGACTAAAACAGTAACTTTCGTGAATTTCCTAACATTTGGAACACTAGATTAGTTACAGACCTACCTTGAGAAGCTAATTGTTCATTAGACTTGGGCTTACCCAGAGATTGAGTCATTTTGGAGACCCAAAGCAAAGAGACATGGGAGGAATGGAAATGGACCAAAATTAGATAATATTTATTACGAGGAAGGCGAGACAGAGTGGTTTTGGTTGGTTGTGGGACTAATTTATGCAGTTTTGGACCGGAAGAACCACCTCATTAGTCATTTCGCTCACTTTTGCGTTCTGCATACACAGCACAAACGACAAACACAGATAACGCTTTGTGATAACGTCAAATGTAAAGCGTACACAAGGCGCGGCTTGGTGACGGCCAAGCAGGAAATCCTGTCACGCTTTAACTATACAAACATGCAAAAATACCATTTTCATTGAAATTTTAGTGTTTTACGATAGTTGTGGCCCACAGAGCAAGTCTGATGGACTTATCGCTAAAAATGTCACACTGGATTTCAATTAAAAATTCACCCTTCCTTACATTTACATGGTAACTCCGCAGATGCCGAACTATTTAACATGTTCTCATGAGTTTTCAATATATG
Organism: Protaphorura glebata; assembly: GCA_034694305.1. NCBI lineage: Eukaryota > Metazoa > Arthropoda > Collembola > Poduromorpha > Onychiuridae > Protaphorura > Protaphorura glebata. The sequence continues at coordinate 9,480 of JAQFYE010002479.1, forward strand.
GAGAAATTTTGATAAGAAAAAATGAAAAATTTCAAAAAAAAAATAAATAATTTTAAATAATTTTAAGTCAAATTTTGTGGCGTTTCGAAATTTTTCGAAAAATTGATAATTTTGGAGAAATTAGTCAATTGTATCCTAGTAACACAAAAAAACGACCTTATGATTTGTGCAGATTTCATCCGATACATAGTTCTAAGTGGAATTTTCGATGCCTGAGTGTCATACTACTACTAGGGGTACCGTCTAGACCAAACTTAAAAGTAAACCTATCCATCTGTACATATAAATGCACGTTGTGATGCCTTACTGCGATTGTCAATTAATGCGTGTATTTTATTTTTTAAATATGGGTTAAGGATCTGCAATTCTGCTTTATGGTCCGCTCGTTTACAACAGTTGACCTTGAGTTTTACCGAAACAGTCTATAGAGATACCTTGTCCTTGTCACCTGTCACGTTTATTAAAGTAACTAATTGGACGTAGCACACGGCAAGTGCACGTGGACGCATTCTTTACGTGACATAATAAGTCACCTTCATGATTGACACGCTTAAGTTAAGCTTAAATTCGTGTAATTAATTGTGTATATGGGTCAAAGTTATTTCCGCCTGAAATAACTGTACGGTACGAGAGGGAATTAGGTGCATTTTATTTTCAACGAAAAGTTAAGGGAAGTTGAAGGTCAAGTTTAATTACGTCTAAGATCGCTGGATCATCACTAATCGATCTCAACAAATTCCGTCCATTCGTGCATGGTTTGCAGAAACTTTTCCGAATAGTTTAAAAGAAACTTTTTAGATCCAAATCTAGAATCACCTTGTGTGATTTTGAACGTCTGCACTGCAGGAATCGATTAAAAGTTGATCTCTTCAAAGTTTTAATTCCTTCTCGGTCGGACGGACGTGGAAATTTTATTTAATTGCTGTTATTAGTACCATAAATTTATGTTACAGGTAATGCAATTAAATTAGAAAATTCAATATAATTTAAAAAGAAAAACTTCATCGAATAAAATACCGGACATTGCCAATCCATACCCTCCGCAGTCCGCACAACAAAACGATAAGAGGCTACCCACATTTAAGATTGTTACTAGGGCCATATATTCTAGGAGGCAATTTCAAGGAATTCTTCAGCTGAAAATTATGAAGAAATGAAATTCTTCACTTATGTTTTGAAATGACATTGCAATGAATAGTTGGGATGAGACTTAGAAATTTAAAACTTTGGATTTGCCCACTTTAAGTTTCGTGGAACTTTCTTGGAATTCTAAAGTAATCTAATCTTAAGGTAATAATCCCACGCGCAGGCATGACACACCACACACGTTCCTACAAATAATACAATTTCTCACAATTTTTGGCGAGAAGGCGGATTGTTATGAATGGCAAGGCCAATGGCACGGGTAATCTCAGAATTTTCATTAAAACCTTCCTTCAAAAGTATAAATTCGGAGGAGCAAATTGTATTTTTTGACAAAGTCACTTTCCCCGTGAAATTCGCAAAATAGTACGAGTACAATTTGAAGAATTTTCATTCTGGTGTCATTCGGACGGTTGTGTCACGTTCGCTTAACTTACAGGGTAACTATTTCGACCGTTCAACAGTTCAGTTCAAATTCCCGTTCTATCAGCTGAACGAATTCTTGGCTCATAGGCCCGACTTGATACCAACGAGGTGAACCTTCCCTAAAAAAGTTACTCTAGAGGCCCCATTGACCCAGATAATTAAACCAAGATCTCAGATGCGCAAATACCGTGGTAACACCTACCCGTACAAGAAATTGGGAAGTGACCCTACCTGTTATCGAACCCGGGACTTGATGGATCAACATTTTACTTGTAAATATGGCTCCCTTGTTGAATTTGTAGAATTTGGCATCGAAATAAGAAAATGGGAAAATACGCCTTAGAATGCCAACTTGTACCTGCAACAATGAAATGAAATGACATATGTAAAGTGCTGGCACTGCCAAAAGTAAAGTACGCGTAGGTATTGAAATTCAGGAGTCATGGAAGCATGACGGAGAGGCGGAGGACGAGAGGCGAGTAAATAGGTCTGTGACAGTCCCCAAATTGCGAAACATTTTTCATTCTTTTTATTTTTTCACTCAACCCATGCTATGCTATGAAGTCCTAGTCCTCGAGTATAAGTCGAGTTCTCAAGTATAAGGACGTGAATGTTCAGTTAATAATATTATGACGTGCAACGAATGGATACAGATTACGGGGATGACTATGACAAACAAAAATCCATGCCTCGCTGCACTTTGCTATTTGTAAACTCATTGTTTCTAGTAAACTTTGTACATTATTAGAACCAATTCACTTATGTAAATTATTGCGAAAATTACGATGACATGACAATAAGTATTAGAACGGAATGTCACTTTCGTGGGTGGAGTTAAAAAATTATAAAACAGAGACGGCCCTCACAGCCCTCACAGCAAAAAGTATGTACGCTATTGGATTTGGCTGGATCTTTTATATGATATAGCCATTGACCTCCTGAACAACTTTTGTGAAGGTCATAACCCCAAAAGTGAATCCGTTTGGCAGCTAGAAATTTAGGGGCCATAAATACACGTTATTCCGTGTCGTATACATGACGTCACAAAGTGTATTTGGTCCACACATTTCTTGCAGCCAGAAACGACTGGACTTTTCGGGGTAGAACCTTTACAAAAGTTTTTTCAGAAAGTCAAGGGCTACAATATTTAAAAAATCCAGCCTGTCATTTGTGCTAAACACTGATCGTTATTCTTTACCCAACAAAATCATTCAAGTGTTTGTAAACAATTTGACCTCCGGGAAAGATGTAGACATGACGGTAAACAATGCCCTAATTGGTGCATTCACAATTTCCTCCAATTCTTGTCCTTAGGGATGAAGGATAAAAGGTTGGAAGAATTACACAAGAACGTATTGGTAAACAGAGTCATCAATTCACTCTGGACTTGAATGCCATCAAAGTACTTCTTGGTACCCCTGTCATTATTTTCCTTTTCTATGAAGATTTGAGCAAATATTGAGCTTCCCTAACTGCTTAAACAAAATTGGCTGTCATGTTTGTGAATAATATCACAAGGATTGCCAGAAATAATAGGTGAATCAGATTCCTAGAAATTGATGTATTTCATACTATTTAATTAACCCAGATGAAGCTCTATTCTTATTTTCATTAAAATCAGTCAGCTCTTGTATTTTGACCAAAAATATTATGTAGATAATGAATAAAAGAATGACAAGGGATCTATTCTCCTGATCCGCCTGAAATTCAAGCCCCGACAGAAATTTCAATTTCGTTTTTACGTAAAATGTCGTTCCCTTGTTGGATTAATTTGGAAAAAGCAATACAAGCTGCCTTAATTGAAGCCGATAAGTGCTAGGAATTCTCATCATTTTGCATTTCACAATATATTTCATAATTACGTTCCTGGAATGCAATATGTTTTTGCTTACTCTACTACTAAGTCTACCAATTCAATTATAGTCAATTTGATTTCCGTTAAGGCTTTCTGTGGACTAAGCAAAAACATCAAAATTAAATTCCTAGGAAACCACTTTTCGTAAGTAAGTATAAACAAAATTGACGCAATACATTCTAAGAGGAAAGGCGGTAAGGCTCAGTGTAGTGAGTGCCGGGTTATACCATTAATTCCTGGGTTCAATTCCTGGTACGTCCACTGCCAAATTCTTTGTACGGGTGGGTATTCGCAGTTTATTTCGTCCTCAGAGTTTTTGGTTTAATTTTCTGGGTGGATGGGGCCTCTAGAGTAACTTCTCTAGAGAAGAGTCACCTCATTAGTATTAATTCAGGCTCATGAACCAAAAAATTGCAAAGTTTATGAAGTGCTAATTTTGACTGAAATGGTTTAAATTACTATAAACGTAGTAAATCTGAACATTTGAAATCGGTTCTGTGTAAGCGACTACTGAACTCACACGGATCCTTATTATTGTTTAGAGTAAATTTTTCAACTTTTTGCCAAAAAAAAATGACAAAAACTTTGCGGTTTGGTTGACCTGGCTTTCACTTGATAATTTAAAAGACAATTGTTTGTTATCATAAAAAATCTTTTGTGGGAAATCTCTAAAATCCGTAGGTGCAATGTAATGTACGGTGGATGTGAGTTGATGAGAGCATAGCATGAGAGCATGACCAAACTACATCTTTGTTGCAATTGTTAAATTGCATAGCGATTGTTGACCTCCACCACCATAAATAATTGTCTTAAAATCTTTATTTCTCCCTCTCACTCAATCATCGTCCGCTTTCATAATTCCTGAGAAAAAAATAATTTGACAACTAATACGTACTAGGTAAGCTAATACTATCCAAAAAAAAATAAGTAAGAGAATTTTGTTTGTTTACACCGTTTAGGCTTACAGAGTAAGAAATCGTTGTCGGAGTATCTGAATGTATGATGATTATATTTTCTGCATTATTGCCGAGGACGAGGGAAGAAGTACTTATTTTGTTACGCTTATAAATCATGATTTCTACATTACAGAAAGATGAAAATGTGCATTGTTGTATTTTTCAAGTCAGCATCTTCAGATAAAACACATTAATTATTTTTTTTATCGACATTCATACATTTTTTCATCTATCTTTCTCCATTACACACATGCATGTGTGGTTATGGTCACATTCACACGTTTTAACCATTTTACACTTTGGAAGGTAATTCAAGTAAATAAATAATATATTCAACTTTCAACTGTTATTTTTATCTTTCTAACCGAAGAAGTTTCTATAGGGTGGTTCAAAACCTACGGTCAATAGGTGTTGTCAGAGATAGTATGGCATCATTTTAGATACGACCTGATTAGAATAACTGTAATTTCTTACGATCACCGCATTGGCCTTACGAAAAATGCAAGGTATTAGATTTGGATGTATGTATTTTTGATAGGTTGTAGGTCTTGGCTACTTTTGTGAAGGTTATACCCTAAAAAGCTGAACTGATTAGCCGCTAGAAATACACTGGTCAAATGCACTATGTGATGACATCGGAACCCGTGACGTATTCGTGACGTCACAAAGTGTATTTGGCTCAAGTATTTCTGACGACTAAACGGTCAGACATTTCGGGGTATGACCTTCACAAAAGTTGTTCAGAAGGTCAATGGCTACTTATAAAAGATGCAGCCAAATCTAACAGTCTACTGTTTTCTGGTAGAACTCTGAGGTTCCATTTTCTGATAAAGGTCAATATAGAAAATGCACGTCCAATATCCCCTGGTTTGGTCCAAAAAGCCAATACTTTTTTTTGATCCACCCTGTACCTTCCAAATAACACATTGTTGGACAGTGTGCGAAATTAATGATGCGTTGCTTAAGAGATTTATTTTACTTTTGCCTGAGGGACAAGGTAATCCATTCCACCATGATAAAAATAAAATTGCACGCATTGTAGACTCCGTTGTGATGCAGTTGAAGTGCAAGGTGTTTTGCACTCGTCAATGTATGAATTGGCAAGAATGAAAAGTGTTTGTCATTCCTCCTAATAATATAAATACATAAATAATATCTGCAAGAATATTTTATGCTTAGAATGCTAATTCAATAGTAGCAGCCTAGCTCTGCCCTTCCCTTGATGTTACATTGAAGCAACAAATTTCAGTCAACCCTGAAATTTGCTAATCAACTGTAATTTAAATTCCGTCCTTCATATGGAATACGAATGCGTACGTACGTACAAAATCAGAATTTTTGTGTAGAAATCCTTCTTTCCTATCGAGTACAGAATTTATTTTATTCGCAAAAACGAAAACTAGGTTCTGGGTCCCAGTCCCACTCTTTTCCAAGAAAATTTTGTAAGAGGAGCAATAAACAAGATTTAAGGTCTGAATCAAATATAAATATAAATTTTGTTTGTTAATTTCACATTTTAAGACTCATTTGATGCAAAATTTTGCAATATAATTGCGGACAGTGGACATTTGTAATCTGGATGAAAGCCAAGCGTCATTGGGTATTAGGCTTTCTATTTGGCTTATGAATTTATGTGATGAAAAGCACCATAAATACTCCAGGAATTGAACCCTGGCCATGGCGAAACGGTAAGTGTCACTTTTGTGCCACTTTGTCTCAATGGGTTGAAGAGTCCGCTCCAATTTTGGACAATTTAGTTATTTTCTTATTTTTTTAAATTAATCCACGATAGCGTTGTAATTAATGATGTCGTCATCAGTTATTGACAGCAATGACTAATGACGTCACTCGGAACCAATTTTCGCCTTGCGAATGGTCATAATTTGTTGATTTTGCCAAAACCTGAAATAACAATTTTTTGCGCCCATAAGAATAAGTGTTAAAAAAAATTGGTCGAAGCCTTTGGTAGGACATTCGGCAGGGAATTCTCTGCTTAAATTATGCAAAGCGCCGAAATGTATAGTTCCGTATAAAATATTAAGGTTAATATATATATCGGTCAATATCATAAGTACATTTACATAATTACTGCAAGCACAATAAAAATGTACGTTAGGTTGACTCATTAAAATTAATTATATGGCCGGGTCTTCTGTAAATCCCATAAACCGTGTCGGCTCAAATTAATACCGTACCCGTGCATTACTGTGCGCACGGTATACTTACATAAACGAATATTTATTCAATTTTTGGAGTAGTTTTTTACCACACATGTTCAAGAAGTTGTTAAACATAATAAAGACGCATTATTATTTTTTACCGTGCCGTGGAATCTTGAGCTCGTTAGGAACGCATTCAGAAGTACGAAGGAACCTTATGTATTTTCATCTCTTGGGAATCATCCGTTGAGTTGACCCATCTAGTCGAGCTCAACCGAAACCACGTTATACGTAACAGGACATCTTACTTTGAGTAACTTCATACTCAAAGACTGACCCAATTTTACTCATACGTGAATTGAATTAAGCCGTTAAAGAAAAAAATTTCGAGGGATGACTAGAGAAAATAATCTTGACATACTTCCATTTGCTCCTTCGAAAAGAACCTTTTAAATTCTTGTCTTTTTCACCAATATACCAATTTAATACCAAATTGCAGTGAGAAAACGCGGTGACGAGGTCCAATGCAGTACTATTTTATTGAATGTCTGAATATTTTAAACTATCCTACTATTAGGGGTACCCCTGCTGTGGAAATTGAATGATTAACCCGTACCCGAACAAAATTTGTAAGCACGCGCTTCGCTTCGCTCGCCCTTCTGTGGTGTAACCATGACGGGACGACATGCAACCTATCATATCGATCATTCTGCATTATAAATTCTTCTCAAACTGTAAATTTTACTAATCATTTGGTGCAAAGTAGAGTAGACAGCTGGATTACTGAATAAGATTTATGAACCACCCTGTACAATGCACGTTACGTGTGCCAAGTCAATATTACATGATAATTTGCTCAAGTCTCTAGGATTTCAACTTCAACAAGTTTTATTACTTTCGTAATTGGACTTAATTAACTCAACAAGGTTGACGCGCGTGGAACGCCCTGTAATAAAATATTGCACGGGTGTAGTATTTACGCACCGAAAACTTTGTCTCTCTACCTGTGTGGGAACTCGAAATATTTTATGGTTCACCCAACTTTTTATTGTTTGAGAAATAATTGAATATCTCATTTTCTCATTTTCTAGTATTCTTCATTTTTTGCTATATTGGGAATCCTTGGAAATGTGGAAATGGAAATATCATGTGTACAGTTGTTAAGCTTTTTACAATGGCAGTCGACCTCTACATTTAACCCCTTCCATGGTTGGTGTATCTAAGTCATTTCATTTAACAAATGTAATAAATATTTGTTGGTAGATGACTAATCAAAAAGTTGAAAAATGTAAGGTGGAGTAGGATTAATTACATCATTCCTGGAATTACAAATTATTTTGTAAAAAAGGATGTTCAAATGTTTCCAGATTTTTAATTAGAATTTCTAATGATTCTCAACGGCCTGTAATCCAATCCTCCTCAATTTCCAGGAATGATAAATTTGTAGGATTTCATTCGTAATTGAAAAGATCAACGATTTCTTTTGAATTCGTATTGCCTTTGATGGTTCCATCCAGGGATATGTAGAAAAATGGCACGTGATCTGGATTTGTACCCAGAAATCCTATCGGTCAAACTTTTTAAACAATTCTTTAGATTTCCTTTGATGAAATCTCAAATCGTAAAGAAAACGACAAAAACGTTGACTCGTCGGCCTAATATTCACTGTTCAAAGCAATCGAGTTTGGATGGTCCAGCGTACTGAGTAGTGTATCCAATATCGGGGGTTTTTGACAATATCGCGATATTGATATTACGATATTGAGCTCTCCGAGACTCTCGATACTAGCTTGATATCATAAGGTCCAATATCACGATATCGATATTTCGATATTAACTTT
>JAQFYE010002480.1:0-17859 GCA_034694305.1 Protaphorura glebata
GAACGACTCTTAGCCCAAAAAATACATGGCTTACGCCGAAAAGTATATTACACTTAGAAATCCATTATACCAAAAATAATCCAGCTTATACCAAAAATTGTCTATAACTAAATAACCCAATATTCAACACCGATATTTAACAGTTGTACAATTATGATCTATTTCCGCATGGCTATAATTTAATCCAAGTCGTGAGTCGTGACATGAATAACGAGTCCTTCTATTGCAAATACAAGTGAAAATCCGGAGTATTTACATTTACAACGACCAATTCGGATAATATGCTGGATACAAATAAATTCCATAAACACTTAAGTACATGCAACCGAATAAATTTTTACATACAAAATTTTGTGTATAATGCGAAAGCGAAATTATAATGTAAGTAAATGTGATGTGCAATTTCTATCTGAACTGGTCATTACTATAAATAAGAGGTTATAGAAATGCAGTGGACCATTAATTATTAAATACACTGGACCTGCCAATTCTTTGTAGCGCAGCGATGATAACCATTTCGGGTGTTTTGTTACAGTACAATTTCAACGCACCATTGTCTTTTGAAATTTTGCAGTTCTTGCAATTTGAGTTTGTAGAACACGAGATAGCCCTTTGACCTGTGGCCTTGCAAACAAATTGACCCTGGCCGCACCCTATCTTGACATCATTCCTTGTCCTTCTTTTCGTCCGATACCCGTCATCCTGCAAAAATCACTATATGATTGCACTTAAATTATGTTTTATAAAAAATCATTGGAAATTTAATTACGATGTACTCTAAACACTTGGATAGGTCTTTTAGACTATACGTAATTGAATTTATATTCGGCGACCATGGTCAAACACAAACATGTAGTTTCTTTGAAAATATAAGATCGCTTTCATTTGGCCTAAGGCAGGAACCCTATCGTTCAGGAAAAACTTAATACAAAAATTTACCTCTTCGTCTTCATAGTCAGCATTTACTAAAACCAACAAGAAAACAGATACGATTAAACAAGCCGAGAATAATTTTGTGAATTTCATTTTATAATCTTTGGACTCCATGAAAATTATTTCCACTCAGTCAGAACGATTTTTAAGCACACACATGAAATTGGCAAAACTACGAGGATTTATTTCTTTAAAAAAATCTTAACTTCCGTATTGTCTGGGTTTTCGAGTTTAACACAAATAACAGATAAAGGAAAGTAAAATTGGGTCAGCGGGAAGTTACTTTAGATGCACCCAAACATCCTGTATATCGTAAATAATGAGTTTAAATATAATTATATTATATTAATAAATTTTAATTGTTATACGAACATCGTGAGTTACACTCGTAAGATCCGTTTTTCCATTCTTCGTTCATTTTCTTCGAAAATATTTGGAGACTTTCCCGATTTAGGGAATTCGACTACGCTGACTTTCCTGCTTCCTTCTGCTGATTCATAAAAGTTGTAGTTTCCATGCGGTCTCTGCATTGTCTGCATAGCTGCATATTCAAGTTTATAAATAAATCAAGACACGGTATGTCTTTCCCACATGTGTTTTTAATGTTACGAGGAATGGATTATTTTACTGGAATGCTGTCGCTTTCCATATTTATTAAAACCGAAGACACGAACAGAATTTGACCGTAAAATAAGTGCCTAATGACTCGCATAAAATTTGCACTCCCCAGAGCCTGCAGGACAGGATAGTGTGTCGTCGTATGTCCGCTTCGGCAAGGAAAATTGAACCAAGAAGCTTATACATGCACACATTTAATTAAATCCCAAACAAATTTTTGAAAACTTAAAACGATTCACAATAGGAAATAACTAGAATTACTCACATTTTCCTCTAATATGTATAAGTATGGAGAATGAACCGAAAAGGAGAAACCTTGAGAATTTCCATTTAAATTCTTGAGTTTTCCTTAGTTATTCCTTCAAAACTCAACTTTAAAAAGCTTGAAAAATCAATAAAGTAACGCGCTAATTATTTCAATTAGTTCTATGAAATCAATCATTATTCTATATGCTTAACATGTATTATGAAATCTAAAGTCAAAATTTTTATTACAAAGTAATTCCATTAATGACGTCGATACGTTAGTAAAGATGAACTTGACTGTGGTTTCGTATCGCGTTATGTCAATTTTTCTGGCCAATAGTTTCTTAAACCATCGTTACTTATTAATTTCTTACCAATAATTGTAAAATATTCATTATATGCATAACGTGTTGAAATTATGCGTTTGGTTATCACTACTAATCACAAGTTGAATTCAAGAAATCCAAATCTGGCCACAATAGACGTCTTATTGGTCTCAGGAAGTGTAGAATAACTTATACAAAAGAAAAGCCTCCAGAGTCAAGGCTAAAAGACTTTGGTTAAACAACTAAAAGGCTAAAAACTTTCTCGTTTCCAGCCGTATCTTCATGGTCTTCCACTGTACTTGAAAATCAGTGTAAACTTCCAAAATACGAACTTCAATACTCGATCGGAATGACTTTAAATGGATAGACAACTCTTAGAAAGTCGAATTTGACTCAGAATCTCACTTTCCTTGAAATTCACAATACATAATACAATGATAAAAAATCGGCTTGCTCGGAAGTTGTCGATCGATGATCCATATTATCTTAAAATTTTCAGGGAAGATGCGAAGTAAAGTAAACATTCAATATCTTGTCCTTGACGGCTTTTCGGAGAGGAAAAGGAAACTAATTCGCCGTGTGCAATTAAGAATATTTTTTAGACATTCCTGTCACACTATTTCTAGTTTGCTACACCATCATACTATCGAATTTTATTAATTTTACTTCTCGATGGTTATGGTTACGACGTCGAGTCGGTTTGATTTGCCATAGAATGATGCGAAAACTGCCGCCATCGCGTTGAACACGGAAAAATCCAACTAGTAATTAGGTTTGGACAACCATTGAAATTATGATGTATCGAACTCCAACTCATTGACATTCTTGGTCTGGCGCACTTTTGCACGTTTTTTGAATATTGGCGTCAGCGTGAACTTGTGGAAAGACTGACTGACTGTTGTTACTTACTCTTCACTTGTCATTTAACAGTGGTACTAATTAATTGTTTCGGTGACGACTGACCATGGCTCCTCGACGAAGACGTGGTGGTAAAACGAAGGCAGCAGAATCTCCAGCAAGGAAACCAAGGACGAGGGCTCGGCCGACGTCAAAACCATTGACACCTGTCGCGCGGGAGGAAAGAGTTGACGATGTCTCGCCCGTTCAAGGAAAACGAAGAAGGTCAACACCAAAGGCTTGTCCTTGTTGCAGGTAAAGTCCAGCTTGAGGTTTATTTCGGGGTCAAGGTCATAGTCAGACTTTGGTGTTGGTTACCTTTTACCTTCAATTTTTAATTAGGACCGCCCCAAATAATGAAAAATAGATCGTATTTGGTATTAAAACCAAAGTTTAACTTTGGATTACGTTACGACATACAAGAATAAGAAAACTAAAACCATAACTGAATTTTACTTAACGTTTATAATTTTTTGGAAGAGTGAAATTACGTGTCGAGAAAGGAGAAACGAGTAGGATCGACTTGAACGGATGAAATGTACAGAAAATGTCCGGCCACAAACAAAAGTTCAGGGTGATTGCTACTGTGGCCAAACTTATGTCGAAGTATTTTAGTTCGATGACCACTCTTACGGTCACAAAAAACAGACTAGTTTTTTTAATAAAATACAGAGAGTCTTTGTTCTCAAGATTTTCGCATGGAATAAATATCCCATTCAACTTACCCCAAAAGTCTGATCTCATTCTCAAGACCCTTTCTTCAAAAATCAAGAAAAAAATCCGGAAAACTGTTGAAATGTTAAAAATAATAAATTAGAAGATGAAGAACTACAAACTTCATAACTTTGCATGTTTGCATTATTTTGTCCCGTCAGTTAATTTCAATTAAATATTAAAACAATGTAATCTTTTCCGGGAAAGGAGAAATTAACTAACTAACGATGTACATTTCTAACAACTAACAACAGATTCACTTTCAACTGTTAATTACAGAGGACCGAAATACTAGCAAAGCACTACCTACTATGTATTGTTAGCTGAATCGTGAGGGGTTTGTTCAACGTAATTTTTAACAGAGGACTCCTTCCGATATTTCGCACATTACTACCTACCAGTGCCGGCCCGACAAGTGTCTGACAAGAGTCCCGGCCCGGGTGTGAGGGGAGACGACCCGGCCCGAAAATTGATAATTTACATTAGTTTAATAAATTCTTTTGGGCCATCCCGGCCCCTTGGCGTCCCGGCCCGGGTGCAGCGCACCCTCTGACACACCCATAGGGCCGGCTCTGCTACCTACACATAGAATGCTACTTTCGAAAATTCCTATTGCTAATTTTTCTAACCTCACGGGAGGGTGGCCGCTTAATGAAAGCCACACTTGCGAAAATAGGAATTACTGCTATTTCCTGCTATCCTACTTTATTTTGGCACGGGACCATTAAATTGTGACTGTAACAGGATACATTTTAATTTGTTCTGGTAAATACATAGAATAATTACAGATTATTTAGTATATATTATGTATGCTAATAAAGTTTAACCTAAACATCATTACCAGTTATTAATTCGATTTTCCCCTTTAGTTTTAGTTCTCCACATCCGACGGGGTCCATGGATGCTGATACAACTGTTTTTACCGTACCGATGCCGAAGCGAAGCTCTGATTCTAGTACTCGACGTCCGAGGGCCTCAACCATTTCTTCAAGGTCAAGCTCAAATGTGTTAGATGGAAATGGATCTGTATTTACCGTACCGATGCCGAAGCGTAGAAACTCCACATTTTTAATGCGTCTGGCTGAAGAGCACAAAGCACGGACTATTCATGCTAAGAAGTTCGATCGGTTTATTCGCCAAGGCCTGGTTTGTACAACATTTTCTAAGTAATAGAAGAATTTGAATAGTTTGACAAAAGTTTAGCATATTAGTGTGATGCATGAGTCATTAGATAGAAGGTACCAGTTGCTACAATTGTGTAATTTTGTAATTTATCATGTTCATATGGCATTGCGTAATTTAAATGGTATAACTTTTGTCATTTTGAACCACGAGATGCCGCATATTGTCAATGTGCACAAAAATATGTACGGTGTAATGGCAAATTTGATCCAAATAATTATAAGTCGTAATTTTTTTTCTCTGTTGAATTCTAATGATAGAGTAATTTAAAATTGTATCACGTCTAAGAAGCCCGGCGCCGTTTGTCGACGCTAGAAATAGACACGGTGGTTAAAAAGAAATAACTAACAAGCGACGGAAGTATAATTTAATTTTACCGTTAATTTGGAAAATTTGGATCCACGTTTTTTATCTTAAAGATTTGGGATGAACTATTTAATTGTCTTCAACAGTCTTACTACCTCGCTAAACTCCTGGTGAATAAATTCATACGGGACGGCAGATTAGAACAGACTGATGCGACCGGGACAGAAGGCCGTGGCGATGATCTGTTGGACTCGGACTGATAAAGGTATTTCAGACTTATCACTTGCTCTTTATGACAGCACTAGGTTAAAGCCGAGCTCGCTTAGCGACCTTAATGATTAATTGGACTTTAAAGGCAGGACGGGGTGGTCCTGTCCTTCCATCACGCTTATGCCACACCCACAGGAGCCCTCGAGGTCTCATTTAGTTTTTCCATAAATAAAGGACACATTTTCTACAACTATCGTACTGTAAGTTCGAAAATTCAAAAGTTGGTTTCGATTTTTGACTGTCTTGAAGACCAATGATTGAGCTTGCTAGCCAGCTCGGGCTAATCTAGTGTAGAATAGTGGTGAATAGCGCGCTTCAACTTTTTTGAGTAACACTTTAGAAAGATTTGCCAAGATGGCCGACAGAAAATTCGTGGTAAGGTACTAATTTGAAGGCCCCCATTTGAGTGAGTATTTTTGCGACACCACATTTTTAGAGTTTCGAAGTTCGGTTTTATTGAGATGTCTTGACAGATCAACAATTCATTAATACAATCAATGAACAATAATTGCTGCTCTCTCCCCGGTGGCAACATATAAATTAATCAATCAATTACTCTGGGATATTATTGTTCAGTGTTTAGTGGAGGCCACGATTGATTTGAACTCTTTGCGGTTATCAAAATTGGTGCAAAATTAATAGAATTTAATTTTTTGTGTAGATTATCCCTGATGACCGGCCGATACTGTTATTCCATACAGAAATATCACACGTTGTTGGCACATTGCATGATTTACTATTGTTTGTAGTACGTAATTGTTGGTTCTAGAATGTGAATATAATTGATACAGTACAAGCATATAATAATTTTGCCGAGTGCTGAATTAAATAAATGCTGCCGGATTTCTTGAGAAACAATCGCTAATTTTTTTTTGTTATTTTTTGCGCTCACAACTCCTCTGTTTATTGGTGATATGCCTAAATGTCTTCCGACCTACTTGATTGTGTTAGAGAATTGCTTAATTTTTCAATAAGCAGTGGAAAATGTCGGGTTGGTTTCGTACTTGTTTAATTTGAACCCCTGAGGGAGGTAGTAGTAGCCAAATTAGAAGGTATCAATGTGCATGGAATATGTACGTTGTTTGCAGTTTGCAGTAACTTATTACAACAAATATCAATTAATCTTTGTGTATCACTTACCACGACACTTGAAAACTACACCAGACTATAGAATGTGGTCTGAGGTTTACATGTTTCAAAATCGGAGAATTGGACATGAAAGAGATTACACATTTCCAGCTTCAATCCTCTCATAATGCGATTTGTATGCATGTAATCCCGTTACTCTGTGATTACAAATATGTGAGATTACTCGACACTTGCTAGTTGATCATAAAGTTAAAACAAATCAACAGGATGTTTCAGACCGAGAGGAATAGTCAAATTCTATGGCTTAAATTAAGTGACAGTTAGCTCAGTAATCCACAATATTGATTGACTGGTTAATTATAGTAATTTTGTCAATCAGCATCGCAGCGCAGACGACAAGATTACATACAAGTATAACAAGTACAAGCGTACTTGTATGTTTGAATGCTTTGGATTATCTCAGCTCACTAATAAAGAATCAAATCAAATTACAATTAGAGACACACGACTTAACGAGGGACACACTTAACGCAAGTGCCATAACGAAGATTTCCTCCACTTTGTAGATCACTGGTGAAAATTTGGGAACACCCTACACAGGGTGTTTACAAAATGAATTACAATTGTTTGTTCACTATTTGGCGTGGTTAATAAAAAATTATGTTACAGTCGAGCTAAGATTTCTTCAGCATTTATTTTGTCAGCTTAATAACGAATGTAATTTGATCTCATTACAATTTTGCAAGGATTTTGGAGGAATTGAAGTTATAAAAATGCTTATTAGAATAAATTATGTTCATTTTAAGGTATAAATTAAATCCTGGAGAAATACTAGCTTGACTTTGAAATAAATTTTGGTAACAAACAATTGTGCGTCTTTTTTTAAACACGCTGTAATGCGGCATCAATGACAACGGTAACCCAAAACCAAATGTTGCTTCTGTAAAAGTATGTATATTCGTGGTCAATATAAAGTCGAAAACTTCGAAAGTTCATTTCAACAAGAACTTTACCTACGAATTTTGTCCATCATTACAATTTCTGACAGGAAATATATTGTTCAATATGACTTATCTTAATACCAATCAGGTGATAATGCTAAACACTGCACTGAGTTTACTTGAAAAATAAACTAAACTTAAACTACATTTCAAAACACTCACCTGGAGGATGAACCTGTCAATCATGATAGTAACAATCATTCAATCATGATAGATTACGTTCTGAGACATCACTACTGCTACAAAACTGGAATTTCACGTGCACCAGTCGTTTATCTTTATACGACTATAAAATAAAATATTATCCAGAGATCCAGGAACACCTAATACCATTTATTTGGCCCTCGGGAGCTACCGATTGTAGTTCCAAATCAAGTTAAGAGTTCAATAGGATAATGAAGGCTATAATAGTAATTTCAGTTTTTTTACAAGTCTTTTTTCACCTCCAAAATGGTAATTCGTTACATGACATTACAATTTTTTTCTTTTTTTTTTCTTAATGTTTCTAATTCTCTAACATTCTATTTTTTTCTAAAACAGTGAAAACGCAAGATCCAATCGATCTTGTCGAAAGGATAGATTGTCATCCGGATGAGGGAGCAAATGAAGAAGATTGTGAAGACCGTGGTTGTGTTTGGAACGAAGTATCTGTCGCCGGAGTTCCCTGGTGCTTCACCCCTCCTGATTATGGCTACGAAATGTTGGATGACTCTCCAGTTGAACTTCCAGACGACAAAGGCTACCGAATTTCTCTACGCCGAACTAGTACTAATTCATCATATTTCGGCAACGATTTTGATTACCTCACTGTTGACGTTGAATTTCAATCAGACTATCGTCTGAGAATAAAAGTTAGTACCTATGCGACTCTGGTGTAATAATAGCTGTTACTTTGGTATGGCCTGGGATTACAATTAATCCAGACCAACTAAAAGTACTCAGGGCCTACGACCTCCTAAGATTTTAGATTTCTAACTTGTTTAATTTTCTCCGACTACATGTAGATTTCCCCAACAGACGCCACACGATTTGAGGTTCCACTCGACATCGGTGAACCAAAAAATCCGGTGTGGAATAGATTATACCGAGTGGAATTCACAAACATTCCAGTGTTTTCATTCAAAGTCATTCGAGAACTGACGAACGTGACGATCTTCGATACATCACTTGGTGGTCTCACATTTTCGGAACAATTTATTCAAATCTCAACGAGACTCCCGTCTACAGCTGTGTATGGAATCGGTGAAAATGAACAACATAGTTTCAAACAAGATTTCTCTACATTCAGCGCTCTCCCTCTTTGGGCTCGGGATAATTCTCCAGAGGTGATTTCGAAAAATCGGATATTTTATAATTTAGGGATGGTGTACAGTAATCCACAAGATTATCGTGCCGTAGCATATTGGCGCAGGCAGCACTTTATCATTTCGCTAATGAATGGCAGTTACTTGAAAGACATGTTTCTCCACTAGAGTCTATTCTCACCACTACTACTAGGGGTACCTTCCTTAGAAAAAATTGTAAGCAACAGAGACTTTATTTGTTTCTTCCTTAGGGAAATACAAATACTTGTGGGGTTCATCCTTATTACACCGTCGTTGAGGATGACGACGGAAATACTCATGCAGTCATGATTGTCAATTCAAATGCTCAAGGTTAGTATTTAGAATTTTTTGTTTTTATTAAAATAATTAATTATTGAATTATTAATTTTAAATGCTTTGTAATTTTCAAAAGAGTTTGTAAGAACCCCAGCTCCCGGATATATTTATCGCACGATTGGTGGACTAATAGACATGTACGTATTCCTGGGCCCGAAACCTGAGGAAACAGTAGAGCAATTCACAGAGGTCAGTATCGTGATCGTGCGAGAAATAAAATAATTAAGCTGTTCAAGTGCACTTTGGTTGTGGATGTTGATGTTGGTTATCTATAGGTTCAGGGAACGATCCCTTGAGCAATCCATGCTAAGTGTTTCTTTCGGCCGAACTTTATTCCAACTATTATATAGGGCGATCTTCTATAATAAACGCCCGTGGAGAAACCCTTCCCAGATTCAAGAATACTCGATTGCCAATGCCAAGTGTTAAAGCGATTATCAGTTATCGAAACATTTTTATTGTCGATTTCAATGTTACTGAGTTGTGAGATCAAAATTATATGTTTAGGCCGTTGGTCGTCAGCCGATACCGCCATATTGGGGTCTCGGTTTTCAGCTCTGTAGATGGGGGTACAACTCGTTGGATCAAATGAAACTAGCCGTTCAGCGAACGGCCCAGTACCAAATACCTCACGTAAGGTTATAATTTATGAGTCTGATTTCTGACCGTTCTGGGATTAATTATTTTATCGCTCAGGATGTCCAATACGGCGATATTGATATTATGGAAAGGAGCTTGGATTTTACTTATGACAAGGTCAACTTCGCGGGTTTACCCGAATATGTCAAGGAATTAAAGACAAAAGGAATCAAGTTTGTCACAATTCTGGTAAGCGAACTTCAGAATATTAAGATTCTTCTCCAAATCTCCTGCAACACACAATTAAGTAGTCCAAGCAAGACGGTCGCGTGGACAAGTTCGATATTATAATTTCAAGCATAAATAAAATATGTAAGTAATTCACCAATTCACAGGATCCTGGAATTAGTCCAAGAGAACCTGAAGGCACGTACAGAACATTTGAATTGGGAAATGAAATGGACGTTTGGATCAAACGGTCGGATGGTACCCCTATGGTTGGAAGAGTTTGGCCAGGAGATGTTTACTTCCCAGATTACTCTCGTAATTCAACTAGGGGTTGGTGGATCACACTGATAAAGGAATTCAGAAATACTTTGGAATATGATGGGCTTTGGATTGTAAGGAACATACACTTTTATGTTTGTCAATGCGGTACAGGCGTATTTCAATTAACGAACCGTTAGAAGACGGTCAAAGCTTCTAAGCGTATGACAATCCGAAAAGCATGTTCTATTATAACACTCTACTTTTTTCTTCAAGGATATGAATGAACCTGCCAGTTGGGGAGTCGGAGATATTGAACGGGGTTGCGAGAACAATAATATTAACATTCCACCATATATACCAGGTGAGCAAGAATACCGGGTGTCTCAATAGAAATGGACCACCGTAGGCTAAGGAGCCCTAGACTTCGTCCTTAGAAGATAACGTACCGTCGGCACGGGGTGCACCTTTGATCTCCACTGTGTATTCGTACTAATATTTTTAAACGTTTTTACAGCGGTGAAATTCAGAAGTCTAGCAAATGCAACAATTTGTCCCGATGTAGAACAAGATTTTGGACGACACTACGATACGCACTCCCTTTATGGATGGAGCGAGTCCGAACCGACTTTAACGTAAGCAAAAACAAAATATGCAGTCATCTCGGGAATTACCGCCCGGGATCTTGGGGTCTCTTATTTCATGACAATGATATTGCCTAAAATCAATATGCTGGACGACCATGCGCCTTCGCTTATCACAGACTGGATGAGATTGGAAGTTTACGCTTTGTTAAAATTAATGCATTTTTCAATAATTGCTTGGATTTCTTAACAGGGGAGTTCGGGAAGCGACCGGGAAACGTGGTCTAGTTCTCACGAGATCGTCATTCCTTGGTGTCGGGAAATGGGCCGCCCATTGGCTTGGCGATAATTTTTCCAGATGGAATAATCTCCATTACTCTATAATCGGAATGCTCCAGTTTAACCAATTTGGTGTTCCTTATGTCGGTGCGGACATTTGTGGGTTCAATGAAAAAGCGACCCCCGAAATGTGTCAACGTTGGCATCAATTAGGTGCATTTTACCCGTTTGCCAGAAATCACAATGGCCTTGGGAATGAGGTAAGTCAAAAGTCGCAAAGGGTGTCTGGAAAGCAGGCAATAATTTAGTGCCGTTAAAATACTCACTGAAGCTTCATAAATAAAAAAATAACTAGTAACTTGAAATGAATGATGAATTTCACAGGAACAAGATCCAGGATATTTTGGATTCGCAGTAGCGGAGTCCACTCGGAAGGCTTTGCTGGTTCGCTACACACTCTTGCCATATTTGTACAACTTGTTCTATCGGCATAGAATAACCGGGTCAACAGTCGTCAGAGCAATTTGGCATGAGTTCCCATTTGACAAAGTTGCATTAGGGATTGATCGCCAATTTCTCTGGGGTTCAGGTCTTTTGGTTTCTCCAGTTTTGGAAGAAGGGGCGCTCTCTGTACGTGCATACTTCTCTTACGCTCGTTGGTACGACTATCGCACCGGTACTGAGGTAAGTCTAGACTTCATTACTACAATCAACTTTCTCCATGTCCATTCTCCTTATTTCGAACATATCGCTTAATCAGTGAGTTTGAAGAAGGAGTGAAGAAGAGTTGTATGTACGTTAGGAAATATAGTTGTAAATGTTATATGTTATACAAATAATGTTCCAGATGTTCGCCAGAGGGGAATACAGAGATTTGGATGCTCCACTTGACTATATTAACGTCCATCTGAGAGGTGGAGTTGTCTATGCAACACAAGAGCCAGCTGTCAATACAGAATTGTCCAGGCAAAATCCGTTTGGGTTAATAGTAGCCCTCGATGACGACGGCAGTGCTATTGGCTACCTTGATATTGATGATGGAGATTCAATTGGTTAGTACTTATTAAGGATCATTCGAAATCAGTTAAACCAAAAGATTTCGTTAGAAATATTGGACTGAGTCGAATCACTCAAGTCGAAAGAATTCTGTATGAAACTAGAATTATGTCACCCGCTCAACGGTGAAACTTACGCCAGTATTATGAAATACTTCGGAATATCCTTCGATCTCTTATCTTTAAAATACTCGACTGCAATAATTGCCTCTCAATTTTAACATTATTATTATACTTTCGGATTACAGAACCACAGGACACTGGAATGTATTTCGAGAATGCATATTGGGCACAAGATAACCGTCTAGACACTTATATTGGTAATCGTGGATTCGACGCTCCATCCCAGAAATTAGAAACAATCAGACTACTGGGAGCTGGGCATGTGGGAAGAATCCTCATTAATTCAATCCCGCACACTGATTTCATTAATCTGCCCTCTGGAGAAGTTTTGATAACCAACCTGAATACAACTCTGGATACAGTCCCATATACTGTTGAATGGTTTAAAGAATAAATCACAAAGAAAGACAGATAAAACTGTGGTTAAAATTATAATTTTACTCAATTGACAAATAGAGAAAACATAATAATTTGTCTCGTAAACAATTTATTCTAAAACTACAAAAATGGAGTAAAAAGCATTTTTAACTGATTTATTAGAATTATTTACTTGTTATCGTTACAACTAATAAAATAAAAATACACAATTCAATTCACGTTCGCCGTAAGGCATGATGATACATCAGCTGCTTTTTCCGTAGTAAATGGGTTGCTCTCCGTAAGTTCTGCTTGTAATTCTTCCAGAAAAAACACGTTTAGAATTCTGTCCGCAACCTCTTCTGAAGGAATGACATCACTATGAGCAGTCACACTTATTGTCAATTCTCCGTCGTAAGATACGGCCGATAGCATGATACCTGTTGGATGGACACAATAATTTAAGTAGTTGAAAGAAGTAATATCAGTTTAAATAATTTTGTGTGAAATTATTACTTGCATGTTTCCATTGGATCCCAACGACAGCCAATTTTCTCTCAACCCTTTGTCCAGTTAGAAAAACTGAATGTGAAGGTCCGGGTAGATTTGCCAGTCCCATGGATGCGCTAACATTGTGATTAATTAATTTCCTTAACAGGAAAACTGGAAGAATTGCCACCGCCTTGGCAAATCGTGTGTAGACTTTTTGCATTTGCAATCCAAGAACGTTCGTAACATTTGTTTGCAACATATTTAGTCGTAAAGTCTTGTCTGACATTTTCAGTGGAATTGTGAAAGTTCCGTGAGACCTGTAGGGAAAGTCCAAAAAGTGACGACAAACACTTTAATTCAGTACAGCTTCGATTTCTACTAGTTACATATTACGATTGCAAATACATATAAACATTCGGTCCAAAGAGCATGTGATTCCTATGGTAATGCCCTTTTACAAGCTGAAATACCCAGGTATATACGTATGAGAAAAACGTACCAATGATTGCAGAATGTTCCAATTGGATGATCACTTCCAAGAACTGGCAATGAGCATACAACAATCGTTCCGTCTGGCAAATCTTCTTCAGGAAACGTTTGAACCAAATATCTTCGCAATGCTCCGCCAAAGAGATGTAGAATAATTGTGTTCAACGAAACATTCACTTTTCTCCGAACTTGTTTCAAATCGCTTAGTTTCACAGAAGTCGTTGCAAAGATGACCTGGTCTGATATTTTCTTTCTCATTAGCCAATCATTATGCAAAAAGAAATCGTGTGTAAACTGAAGCATGGCAAATGGAGTCCAAGTAGTCAATTTCAATTCGTTCCAGATTCTTTCCAGGATTGGTATTCTAACTGCTTGATTTACAAAGACACAAGAATCATAAAATCAATTTTAAAAAAGAGCGAAAATCAAAAAGATCCAACTCGGTACTGTTCGAACTCGGTTCGCCAATTAGAAGATAAATAAAAATTCAAAATTTTGTGTCAACAGGGGAAATTTCGCATAGGTATACATTTAAAAAAACATGTGGGGCTCAAAAGGTACTGGAATTTTGGTAAGGCATTTTTTAAGTAGTGAATTTTCCGTGACATTTCAAAGACAAATATCGTACGTGGTTTCTGCACAGGTGGTGATATTAACTTATCTTCGTCAAAAATATTTTGCAGAAATTGCAGCATGGAATAACCATCTCCAACGGCGTGATGTATCCGAAAACCAAACACTAACTTGTTTTGACTTTCTTTGTTGAACGGCACGATAAGAACATCCCAAAGAGGACACTCAAATTTAAATGGACTCTGAAGCCAATCTCTGATCACAGAATTCAGGCTAGAATCATTGAGGTCACTGAAATCGGCTCGAATATGATTCTCTACCTGGAATGTACCTTCCGAAATCCGCGTCCAAAATGGAAAAGTACACCAGATTTTTGGGTAAATTTGAGTTAACCGTTCATAATTCTCTGCATTTGAAGGAGACAATAAAAGTTGGGTCAATCGTCTCTTGATCTCATCTACGTCAATCGGACCATCAATTGTGTACACAAATGCAATTGCACCGCGCGGTTTCGTCCAGAAATTATCTAATGAAAATCCAACGTCCAATCCAGTCACAAGTCGCACAAATTCTGGATGAAATATTTTACACAGAACGAGTGTAACTATCCAACGGTGGATTAACGTACCGACGACAAGCAAAATTATGAATGGAAATAATATTGTCACAAGCAACCACAAGAGTGCCAACAATGGAATAGACGGTTGTACCATTTTCGATTTTTTTTAAGATATCAGGATTTTATGTACAATGTGAAAAGTTTTGACAGTTCTTTTAGCTTTGATTTTTAATGGATATTTAGACTGTTAGAGTTTACTGATTTTTTTTATGGCTTAATTTAAATTTGTAACACTTTCTATTCTAAGAATGCAATTGAAATATTCAGTTGGTTATTTGGATGTGATGGACTAAAAATCTGAGCTATAGACAGAATAAAACGAGAAATTAAGGAGAAATACGAGTATTGCGTCTTCATATTTTCCGACCCAACCGAAGTAGAATAGGACTTGAAAATTTCTACTTAAAATTAAACAATAGAATGTCAAGGAAATTACCACTTACGTTCACATAAGTCCGCACAGCCTGGGACATTTGTTCTTAATCAACGTTTGCCACCCTGACATTGTTTTCTCACTAATTACTGTCACGCTACTCGTCACTTGTCACTTTCATGCGTCAGCAAGAATGAAAGATTGTGGAATCGTTATAAATACAGAGTCCGTAATTCTTCTGCTGAGAAGCCGCGTTAGTATTAAAACGATTTTATTTACAGATTTATTTAATGCCGGTCAGGGAATTCAAATAAGGAGATGTTACTCGGCAATTTGTCTTACATTCCAAACAGAGGTCCAGAATCCAGGGGTAGCCGATCCAATGATATGCATCAGTTGGAACGTATTAAATTTTAGAAGCTGCAGTGTTAATATTTATTTCATACACATTCTCATTCTATTCAAATTAGTTAAAACAACTCATGTTCAAAAATATCATAATTCAACAATTATTATTATTTGATACATAATGTAGACTGTAGTATTTTAAAACTGTAGTTTCTAAGTTCTAACAAAAAGACCTAGAGTAGTACAAAAAGGACAGAGTCACAGAGAAAACTTTTTTTATTTTTTCATTTTTATAATAATTATAATTATATTTTATATTAATCATTTTATATTAATCATGAAATTAAAAGCTTTAATTTCGTAAAAAAAATTGTCTCAAAGTAAACTTGCACTTTCGGACTATGGTTAATGGGGAAAAAGGTCGCAACCACAACAGATGTCCTTAAATTTCGATCAGGAATATCGTGAAAAAGATTTTGAATCCTTCCGTTCTAAGATTCAGCTCAATTTATAAAGCTAGTTATAAGATGTCGAGGAATGAGAGAATTTTCTTTCTCCTCTGCTCAAAGTTGCAGACAAGTTAAAAAAGAAAGTAAAATACACGCAAGTAGTGGTAGGACCTACAATGCCGTTCTATTATTACGAATTATTCGTACTTCTTGTATGATGTACACCACAGTTTAAGACGCACTTGACAAATGATTTCTAATTGTAATTAAAATTTGTCTCATCAGTTTCTTTAATTACTGTGTGTGACCCTGATTTTGACGAGTACGATTGACATTCAAATTGATTATCTTGCATTCTAGACACACCTGACAGTGTTAGCATTCACAAAAACCAGTAGTTTGCTAAACATAGTACAAAAGAAACGCTATACAGTAATAATTTCGTTTGTCCATTTTATGGGTTCCAAATTTTAGCAAATAATTTCCCTGATGGTATCCTACCTGTACCCCTAATCACTTGGTTTTTTAGTCCAACCAAAAAACCAGAGAAAATCGTGTCCCATTTTATTGCAGTCGTAACTATCTCCACAGTAAAACAGAAAAAGCTTAGACTTAATCCTATGAACAGAAGGGTAAAAGAGAGGAGTAAATTTTCAATTTCGAACGGTTTCACAAGATTGTACATATTATCCGCAATTTGACTCAATGATTCATATACAGGAGAATTAGGATTTTCATGCAGCCAGCCCTTCCCGAGCCGAATTTCTTGATCTGCAGCGTTTTCTCTCAATTTCTGTACAATTCCCATGTCTCGAAACATTCCAATGAATCGGTCAAAACAAGCCGTGAATTTTGAGTACCTTTGCAGTCCAATACTATTCAAGGAAGAGTAGACACTAGTGGACAAGCTGACGAGATTAACTTGCCGATACAATGTTGCATTGCTGGCGATACCTTGTTTGATCACCGATTCCCATCCAATACAAACGGTTTTGTCCATTAGAGCTCCGTCTATTACACACTGGGCTGTGCTTGGTTCAAGGTTCGCCATAAAACGATTCGTGATTCGCATCAGGAATGGGGTCACACTCTTTTCGAAAAAATAGAAGCAATCGCTGCAAACGCAAAAGGATACAAAATATTAACAACATAATTTGATAATTTCCCTACTAGGTAAGCTCATACTACCCAAACAAAAATGAATGAGGATTAGGGCGGACAAACCCTATGGGAAAAGTGCGCCGTCGGAAATCCCTGGAATTTTTATATTGTAGCTAGTGGCACCCTGACCAACTTTTGTGAAGGTCCTACCCCCATAGTATAACCGTTTGGCCACTAGAAATAGTACACAGTGGGCGTATAAGGTGAAAGCAAGTGGCTTTCACTTTCACTTTCGCTTTTCCTTGCCTTCTCTTTACACGCTCGCTGTGTATTTCTAGCGCCTAGACGGTTAGACTTTTGGGGGTAGGACCTCCACAAAAGTTGTTCAGAGTGCCACCAGCTACAACATAAAAAATTCATCGATTTCCAGCGGTGTACTTTTTCCCATAAGGTTTGTGCACACTCGTTTGAATTGAACTCACCATGCCCCACCATTAATGTAATTGAACGTGATATTGTAATCCTTCGCCTTGTCCAACTCTGGGAAAGTATTCGGTACTTTATCCGGTGTCAGGAATGTAAGAAACGCACTCAAATTTGAATTGTAGTAAGTCATCAAGATAAGAGTGAAAATGAGCCACACAGTCGTCAACGGATAAGATCTAGATGGGATTCTCTTCACACCTTGTGACACAGTCAGAGCGTACGG
>JAQFYE010002481.1:0-17857 GCA_034694305.1 Protaphorura glebata
GTCAATCGAATGGAAATGGTGAACCCGAAAAAATACATGTAAATGTCCATGCTAGTTTGTTGACTAGAGAGTCCTTAAGTACTAAACACCAATGAGAATTGATCATCATTATAAAGTTATCTATTGAGGCAAAAATTATTCCACTGGAGAACGCCCAGTAATAAAATATTTTTGTTGACTGGAAATATTTTTATTGAAACATGACTTGAGGAATCTAGAAGTTCGATTCTTTCTAATCTTTACGTTTTAAACTATTTATTACCTTGTCTCGTCTAGGCCAGACAACCGGTCCAACAAAACTAGACAATTTTGATAACATTGGGTGTGTCACCAAAACCAGTGTCCATTTTTGTATAGAATTTATTTAATTTCATAATCAATTCAAGTAAAAATATTTTAACCATAAACATGCACCGGATATAATCGAGATGTTGGAAACACACACCTGAGTTTTCTTCTGAAGTGAATTCCAAGAAAGTATTGTTTTATCGGAATTGTCTTCCTTAATTTTCCTTTCTGAACGTTATTTTGAATTTTAATTAGCAGGATACCCGAAGCGCTGATTAAGGAAAAGCTATCGAAAAAATATTTTTATTTCTAAGATTTCATACAGACGGACACTCCCAGTAATAATATTGGCAGAGCTGCGTAGTGTGTAATGTACGCATCGCTAAATGCTATGCAAGTTGACCCGGCTTACAAAAGTTCAAAGTAAATACTACCAAATATTTGGTGGCATTTCTGAATTAGACACACTAATCGTAACCAATTATCATAAAGATGCGTCACTGGAGTCAATCGTGCCTTGAGTCATCACAACTAAAAATGGCTTAATTTTATAAGCTTGCTACTTAAATATCTTGAATAGATGTGAGCACAACTAATAAGTATTAAATGGTTGGATAGAGCCCCAGACAACAATGATTACTCACTACTGTGCGTTCGTTTAGTTGCACACAACAGTAACAGTCGGCGGCTAAAATGTTGCAAAATTGAAATTGAATTGCAATTTCATCCAGCTAACAATGTATTGTTAAGTCAAAAAGTAAAAAAATACTTAGACCTTGCTATGCGCACTATACTACAATTGAATGCATTCAAGAATCAATTCTCAGGATTATATTGTACCCATGAGTGAGTGTGAGTTCTGGAATGCACTCCAATCTGTAGTAGTGACTCCTTTAATGCAATCAATCAAAGCCAGAATACAATTGTATTGTAACGCTCAAAGCAGCTGATAACATTTGACTTTTGTTGACTATTAATTGTCATTTAGCACGTAAGTAGTTCTTGTAAATATCAAATTTAATGCTTCTATCTGCTACTGCTACGCAATAGCCCTAAAAGCAATATGTGATCAATTTTAATTAGTGTGCTCTAGATTTAATTATGTGGACAGAGATGGATCAGGAAACTATCCATTTACACCAGGCGTGAAGTACTCTCATTAGTTGACGATTTCTAAATTAGCACAAAAATAAAGTATTGCGTCGTTTTCAGGATGATATGCTTCAATCTGTCTATGTTAGGACGCCCTAGTAGTAGGAGAAACACCAGGGATATAATAATATTAAAAATAGAAAGCCAATCCTGACAGCGTGGAATCGCCAATATGGCGAAGTAGCGAGGGCAACCGGCCTATTCTCCAGGAATGAGCTGATTCCTGGCGGCTGACAAAGAATATGGCTCTATTTCCTTTACAGATTATCAAATATTTTGGTAAAGGTGGTCACAGCACACAGGGTATGCGAATTGTTGAAAATTTATAAAATATACAAGTTTTACGTGAATTGATATCTTTGAACTTGCTATCACATTTTGGATCTGATCACTTTTATTCTCAATTAGTTAGTAAGCAATGCCAGCCCTTTCAACCTCAGTAATTTTTTCTGCAATCTTTTAAGAATGGGTCTACAATTAATAAGGTATTTAATTGATATTTAAGCTTTTAGTATTTCTAATTTTGCAATCAATCCCTTGCAGAATGACTATCTAAAATCGGAAATATCAGTTATTGACACTGTTAATTAGAAATTACACACTTGCATGTGTACTTCATATTGTAAGAACCGTGTTCTGATTTTATAGACACAGAGAGAAGTCTTATCTCGAAAAACTGATTTACGTTTTCTGTACACATGTTCTTACACTTACAAATCATACTCCATTTTGCACTTAAGAATTTTGCTTATCAAAGGTCATTAATTAATTTCTGGATCAAGGGTATGAAATACAAGAGTCAAATTTTATATTTTGCAACTTAACTTATGTTTACATTTATATTTAACACAATGGGTATTAATCAAATGTCACATTTGAAGCTGGATATATAAGCATCAACTTACACCTTTAGCCTGACGAACCCAAATACTTATCTATAATTTAATCATAGTTTGCATAATACCCCAATGAATTTATTCCATCTATAATGTATATCTTTGACGGACTGATCTGCGTTCTTTTGTTTTGTCTGGGTTTGGCTCTGCTTTGACTCAGTCGGCTCAAATCAGCTCAGTCAAAATTAGGGCAACTTTTACTTAATGAAATATTTGCCTGAATCAATGGGGATATTCCTCACATACAAATGAGTTTGGAATTAAATTGAAACATAAAAGGCAACTCAACGCACCCGTTTGTTCCTAAGGGTGAGGAAATCAGGTCTTGGCTACTCGTAGTGGATGTAGTGAAAATAGCACACGTATGATATTCTTTCGACAAGGGAACTACTCCGTGCTTGGATTTGCTAAATAGAGCTACCAATTTAAAATTTCCAGTAAATATAGTACACTAGATATACAATATAGTCTAGATTATAACAGTAGTTCCTCGACGTAATATTTCCAGTCTTTGACCTGCAAAAATGACTGAAACAAACTTGGTAACAAATTGACTTATTTGGTGACCAATTTTATCACATTCTGTCCATCAGACATTCGATAGTTTAAAGTTCATTTGTGATACAGTCACAAATACTGTATCACTTTCTCGGAAAATTCAAAGTACTATTCTTTAATGTTTAAGAAAGCAGAACTCTTCTGATCTTTCGAAATCACCCAATACTGAAATCACAAGGAATAACAATTGCTAATTTGTAGAAAAATGTTTGCGATGTTTAATAGTTATTTTCTCGTTTCCTGCAACATTACGTCAAATTCTAGACATGACGAGGTCGTCCGGCTTAATACTGCAAACACACAAGATTATCCGTGCCCAATTTGTGAGACCCGAAATCATTTGATGCGTTCCGTGATACGGCTTGCGGTTAAACGAATCAGACGGAGGAATTCTCTTGTTAAATTTGAATGGGTTCACAATGTGCGTGGGTTTGCCCTTAGTGGTTCCTAAAGTCCACATATTATACTTGGGATGATATATTAGACAGATTACATGAGATTCTATACACACAAGTTACATGTTAGACTCTCGTCATTAACATAAATAACAAATAATAAGCAAAGCATGGAAGTCAAATTCGAAATGCAATCCTTCATTTCTTCCCTTCAACGTGTATTGTAAACGTTTGTTAAACAATTTTGGAAATGGGCTCGTCAAACGATTCAATCCGCACTTCTCTACGTTCTGTCTGGGGCGGTCAATAACCTTCGTATTACAGATTGTAGAAAAATGCACATTTACCAGATAACCTTACATTTTCAATTTCACATTATTTGTAGCATACGACAATTTTGAACTAAGAAATTCAATATCTCTTCCATTGTCCTGCAAGAATTTCATTTCAGTTTGGGCATGATTCGGACAATTAATCGTTCTACGGAAAACTTACAAAATGCTTTACTTCGTTTGAGTCTGGAGAACTTGATAGGAGCTTGTGATGTTTATAGGGTTGAATGGTTATGCAACACCCTGTAAGAATACGAGCCAACAAATGTAATTAGAATTAGTCATCAGAATGAGACAGCAAAACTGAGTTTAATTCGTTTCTTACATTATTATTATTATTATGACGATGACGTTGGTGTTGATTGTTGTGTCGAGTCTGTTGGTGTTATTTAAGGTGTGACGGAGGCGGGTCATTAACTTGGGATTTTCCCGTTTTGGAGTACGACGGTTAGCCCAATTCTGGTTATACAGACAGTTTGAATTTGTTGGCTACATAAAATGTAAAGTGCGTGATGTAAGAAAATGTCATGGACAAATAAACACTTAATTTTTTTAGTTTTGTATAAGATTAATCATTTTCGTGGATTCAATTATAAACGAACATACTCAGTTCGTCTTAGCGTGCTCGCAGTGGTATAGGAAATTCTTCTAGGAGGATTGGACTGACTATGTCCGTTAGTTGCTTTAAATTGGCTTATCTCCTCTAGTGGGATACTTTCCTTAGGTCAAATCGGTCTAACCCAATCTCAGCAGAAGAAAGACGAGGTGTTTGTCCATGAATTACGATTAAAGACAATTAATGTGTTTTTTAGCTCATCGAATGAAAATTAATACTATTTATTTTAGGTCGATTCGGCTGGTAATTATATTTGTCGTAAATGCCATTCTACTAAGCCCTGACAGGTTTCGCGTAATCTTTTTTTACATGTTTAAAATATATACTATAACATTGAGTGGTCAGGACTTCTAAAGAATTGAATAATACATCTCGTTCCAGTTCGGAAAACTGAACTGAGAATTCACTGTTAGCGATATCAATAAATTCCACAAATACAAATTTATTTATTTTTCACTGGTATTAGTTCCAGGAAAATTCAAACCCAAGCGAACTAGAATTACTAGTAGAATACTACCAGAAAACTATAAGATCCAAACACCTTTAAAAAGTTGTTGCTACAACTGGTTGCTTCAAACTAATTAGCTACACCAGTATTTCTGGTTACAAAATTAGTTTTAGTGATACATAACGAAGTCTCATTGTTGGAAAATGAGTCCTGATTTCTGAAACTATTTGGAGCCAATTTTACTACTACTACTTAAAGTTGAGGTAAGAAATAATTCCGTGATATTCAACCTACTGAGTGAAATTCAACACTCTACGTACTGACTGATTCTATTTTAATAAAGAACCAGGGCCAAGACAGCGTCTCCCCGTTCTTGGTATATCACAGCCCTACTTTTCCGTTCCTGTGAATTTTTTAGCTTCCGCGGAGATCCTTTCACTTTCTTAAATTAGTATTGTATAAGTAACAAAGCAACAAGTATTGCGCCCCAATGGGTACGAAAGCCGGGTACCACAAGGATACCCAATTGATGCTTAAAAAGACTTTGGGTGTAGTGCCGTAGTACTGTATGTATGTATAATTGTATAATTGGTCAGAAAAGTCAGGTAAATTCTGAACCTGTATAGCAGGAAGGGGCTTCCTCGTTGTAGAAATAGACGACAAGGCATCATTTGACACAGAATGTGTGACAAGTTGGGGGCAAAGAAAGAATGGCTGTTCGGTCATTCTTAGGTGAACTAATGTGAGAACGCATGGGAATTGCAACATCTGTACTGTTAAAGAAATACTTCATTTTTTGACGTTTTTTGGATGGTGAAATACAAAACTAAGAGTAATTCGCGAAATTACTCATTACATACGACGAAGAGCGACCAAGGTTACAAATACTGGCGTATAAGGCAGAATGCTTTAAGTACTCTCTAATATATTAAATTAATCAAATTTCATAAAAGAAAATTAAAATTTCTATAATTGGAAGAAATGTACAGAATTCTTATAATTGAATGAAAATTTCTTAATCCCTAGAAAATGCTCATTACGTGCGTCCAATAGTGTTATTTGTCATGAAATTCTTTCCTGCACTTCAATTTTTGTTTTGTCTAGTTAGCTAATTAAGTTGAAATAGCTCTTCAACAGTGAGGTTTTTGTCGGAATATTGTTCGTTATTTGATAAGGTCTAGAATTTTAGTATTCGCTGTTGTCGACATTCGAAACTAACCAAATAAAATTTAATTTGATTATTATACTAAACTATTTGGGCTACGGAACCTTATGACCTTAATTAAGAATTCTCTGACTCTGGCTCTGACATCTGAATTCTGTCATTGCATAACTCGAATAGATAACAAATCTAAAAGTCTGAGCCTTAGGTTTCTTTTTAATGAAGAAATGCGACACGACGGTAAAAATTTTGGTCCAAGATTTTGCAATCGATTTTCTGCAGAAAAAATTGAAACCTGTCGAAGCCTGTCTTGCCCATCTGGCAAGACAGGCCAGCACTGTGATTAAATCCTCATAGCTTTTTGTGTCCACTTGAGTTATTCGTACGTCAAAAGAAAGCAGGCGGAGTGGAGCACTTATTAGACGTAATAAATCATGACAGATGACAATGAAGATTCCACATGCCGGGTCAAGTCGTGAGAAATGAATAAAAGATTTGAAGTTATTCTTTAATAATAATTAAGTACGTTCCTGATGATCTTGACTTCCACTTGACTGTTTTTTAGTGTACTTGAACAGGTGTCAAATATTGTTCTCAGAGAACAGAAGAGATCTAAGAATAGTTGAATTTTCCACGTTTTCCATTGTCTTCCTCATTTTTGATAGACGCCAGGATTATTTCTATTTCTTGTACCTTCTTTTATTCCCTCTCTGGTGTTGTGTAATTGGCAAGCCGGACGTCACGATAACAGCAAGACGTTAAGGTTATTCCGGATTTTATTGAGTATTAATTATACAGTATAATTTTGTGTCTCTTCATCACTTCATTTACATTTTGCGCAATCAAGGAACTATGCCGTATTTATTATCTAACAATCTGTCCGTTTGAATTTTTTAAAGTACGACAAAGCAGAAAATCCAATTATTTAGTTATTTTCCTCTGCGGATATGACTTTATTTCTTCAGAATTCCTCTGGGATTTTTGTAAACACCACAATCGGTAAAATTCGCGTGATGATTCCCTTATTCAGCGATTTTGTAATACATACATACATAGATATGACTGAAAAATGAACGAATAACACAAGCTAACTTAAGATTGCGTTTAGATATTTACAAACTTTTGGCAGAGAAAGCAAAATTTAACGGAAGCTTGAGAATTGTGAAAACTGTTAGTTTGTCAGCCTTAAGAGTTGCGTCAAGTAAAATACAAAGGGACTCCCACAGTGAAACTGTGAGATGACAGTTTTTGTTTTGAACTTTGCATATTACATGGTTTACATCTTACTCTTACTGACATATTAAATACTTATATTGTTGAAGGAACAACAAAGAGTATACTCTTGTTAAATACATGCGTTAATGAGAGTAGACAGACTTTAAAAAAATGAGATTTGGCAAGTCAATGAACCCAAACTTGTATACGTTTCAGATGTTCAAAACTTAAGTACGAGTAGCTAATTTAGGTCTGATGCCATACGCGGTAATATAATTAAAAGTGATATCTTATGCTGATGTACAAGATGTTAATTTTATGATATGTATTTTTACGTAACGTAATTTTTAAACATCCACAATTGTCTGCTTAAATTTTGATATAATGAAATATTTAGTTCAAATCCATATATCGGTAAATGATTAACGTTAAAAAATGCACACATTAATTAACATAGTGCGTTATCTTTGCATTCACACTGGTGAAGTTAATCCTACTAGTCAAAAAAATGTAGCAAAGAAATACCCCTTAAAAATGCAACCGTTAATCTGTCGAAGGATCGAACCGTTATCTTAGCGAAACTTCAATTACTGACTTGTACCAATCAATGTGCATCACCAGACTAATTAAATAGCAAGAATCATATTCTATGTAGGTCAAAAGTCAACTGTTAGAAACATTGGAGGTACAAATATTGTGTAATACATATTTTTAAAATCACTCAAGTACACAAATTCCACAGAATAAACAAGTATTTTACCCAAAATCGTAAACCTTGTGACGCATTTTGAAGGGAAAGTTAGTTTACAATTTCATATTCCCACACACGACACAATCAAGAATCACACATATTCATATTTTTAATTACATTTTATTAATGAATCAGAAAGGAATGAGAGCAAAACCCTTTCCATTAGCACATACTAATATAAAAAATTCTACATCATAAGAGCCGAGCCCAACGTGTGTGTATATTATAATGTCATTGTTGATGAGAAAATAAGCTAGCCTGGGCTGTTAAGTACACTTTGTGACCAGCCGTGCAATTATGATTACCGCATGCAAAGCAACAGGGTTGACAACTTATACGGCCACTTCAACCCAGCACACTTCTTGAGGGGATTCAGGATGATTAGAACCACATTTCGCATGGATCCTTAACTTAAAGAAACTAAAGCGAACCTGAAAAGTATACCTTCAATGTATAAAACATTTGAAAAGATTCTCTCCACAGTTCATTTCTTCTCAAGTATTGCCATTGTCATTTTTAGTCACGGGCGAACGTCTTAAGGAGAAGGGTCGTCTTAAAATTTGCAATCTAATTGTGTCCTGTGTTACGTTTCGTGAAGTGATTTTTAGAAGTTTACTCAACCTAACGTGTTTGAAATTTGAATTGGATTTATCAGAATACGCCACAAAAGTTTTGTGAATCAGTATTAGCAAAATGAGGGTTACTTGGGTAAATATACCAATTTAGCATTTTTCGATTATCTGTCTAATGATTCAATTTGTGAATCCAAATCTCCAGACATATTATGTCTTGGTGTGAAAGGTCCATTTTCACCGGCCCTGTCTATACTTTTTTCGTCTGTCTGGCCCCGGCCTAGAGCATTTTAGTTGCTCTTCGTGACGCAACCGGGCCCATTTTTTAAGTGCTTCACAAAATTTTGAACCTGCCCTGGTAGACCTGTTTACTCCTCGTCCCCATATTTTTATCCCTACAGTGAATCTGAAAACTATTGTCAAAATATGGGAGAAACATAGTTTTTTGACTCGTTTACACCGAAATTGAATTGAATTGAACACAAAACCAGATGTCTAAGTTACAATTGGTTCTGTAGTTCTGTTTCTATTGCTGCTTTCGTGGATTAAAAAACTTGTGGGTGGAACCAGTCCAGGCCCTTGGGTCGGAATAATTCATATACCCACATAAACTATAACCTTTTAAACCTAATCATTCAAAATGATTTAATTAATTGTGTGGATTTTAATTCTTGATTTGGCTTTTGACTCAGGTATTACTCATTTTGAGTTTAGTACTCGCGATCACCTATGCTCAAGATTCGGGTGAGTCTGAAGAAACCGGGAGTCCCAAAAAAGTATTAAGAAAATACCGGGTAAGAAGACCAGTCCAAGGAAATGGAAATGCAGAAAATGGAGAAAGTGCTGTTAAACCATTAAATTCACCAAGAGTTCGAAGAATCCGAGTTAAACAAGCCAAACCTACGCCTGTAGTAATTGAGGCAACACCACAAAATCTTCTGACTGCTCGTTACGCAGGTGCTGGGATCCCTACCGTTGTCCAGGCTCAACCTCAACAAGTATGCACTCAAATTAATTTATCTTAAAATTGGTGAATTACAACTAGCCAAATTGCACAAAATTATTTTTAATGGCCATGGCCGAGATTTGTGCACTGTATCGCATTTTTATATTCAATTGTATTGCGTATTGCGTGACGCGTGACAGAGGAACCTGCATCATTTCTTTTGTTATTGTGTGGTCTAATCACGAACGAAGCAACGAAACGAATCCAACAGCGTTCCCCGCAGAGAGCATGTCAAAGGTCGACAAATTACGTTTTTGCGTGCGAATTGCATTAATTAATTCCGTAAGGAGTTCAGTTGGCTTCCTTAATCAGTAACAAATGTTCAAAATGAGAATTGACATTAAATGTCGGATTGCTTCCTTAAAGTCCATCGTAGAATTTTTTTTCCTATTTCGTCGTAACGGAAATGAGAAACTTCATTTTTTGGACGAAGCTACATTTTAAAAGCGACGTGAATCTAATTTAAAACTTAGAAATCCGTACCTTCAGCGTTAGTCCTCCCAAGCCTCCTGGTCACGGATATGGTGATAAAATAATCTCCGTTCATAATAGTAAAATCAGAAACCAATGTAATGTGTTGATATGGTCGTCAGTTTTGCGATTTTAATTGTATAGCCAGTCAGCTGTAGCCTAGTGGTAAATGTATCATTTAAGGCTTCACTTTAGCAAGAGTTAGAGCCCTCAGTCAGACATGGTGCGATAGTAAATACTTCTAAGATATTTATCCGCATTGGAGTTTTCCCATATTGTCACGGGTTGGGTTCCTTAGGGTTACTTTAGTTATACTCCATTGTCCACGTATGTGAAATCGGTCTGACAGTTGAATAAATGAATAAATCAATCAATCAATCAATCAATCACGAAGAATATGAGATAAAAAATTTAATGGGCGTATTTTTGATAATTTTAATGTAGTCCCTTTTGGTCTTGAAATCAATTAGAAGCAGTGACAAGTCGATGGGTTGACCCGAAAATAAAAAGTTTGATAAGGTTTCTCCCAAGCCTTGCTGCATTGGAATTTAATGTAAGCATAAGTACCGTCCAAAGTACAGAATGCCATATTTAGTTAAGACCTGGTGAAATGAGACCATTTATTTGGAGCGTCTTTACTCATCAAACTATGGAAAAGCACTTAAGAGCAATTCAAATTCACATTGAACTTTAGTGGATGACCATGGTGTCATCACCCAGAAACAATTTAAATAGTAGCAAAATGCAAAAGTCTCTTGACATGATTTACAACTTCATAAACAGAAGGAAACCAATTCAATTTAATCAAACACTTACTCTAATCCTTAATGCGCATTACAAGGTGTTTCTGGCTAATCTACATTCAAATGAATTTAAACCATAATTTAATTCAAATGAATTAAAAAATAGGCGTTTCTTAAATTGTTGAGTCTTAAATGTCAATGTTCAGTATTATTATTGTAAACAAATGGTTGAATTGTCCTTTGAAAATATTCATGAAAAGTAAATCAGTCAAATTGAATAATCAAGGATGTTGATTCGACTCTACGCATATTAATTACAAATTTTGTTGAGGTTGCGTCGGTGGAAAACTTGGCCACAGCCACAAAACTCACGCTATGTCCTCAGAATAATTTAAATGTACAATTATCAATCAGCAATAACTTTTACTTTCATCACTTGTCAGTCAAACTCCTCTTCCTTTATCTTTTCAGCAAACAAAGTGTCAATTACTGACACAAGGGACTTCTGTCATTCTTTGACAGTTTTATTCAACTCTTTTGGCACAAGTTTTAGTATGTCACTCGTGCTTCCGAATTGTCTGATTGGAACCTTGTGTTAGCAGAAACAAAATAATGAACTCGATATGCAGTTTTACCCTTTAAAATTTTATGAACACTTTCAAAAACATGTTTTGATAATTATGGTCAAAAATTATTTTTTTAAATTTGTTCAGGCAAGTAAGACTAAATAGATCAGAAAGAGAGAACAAACATAAAGATATAAATATAAAGATTTATTTATATTAAGTGTAATACTCGGAAAATTGAACGGCACTCGTATTTGCACCCTGTAGTGTGGAGCACTTTAAAACCATACATTTTTAAATAGAATTTTAGTAAGAAAAATACAACATCAGTAGCATAATGACTATCAATAATGTCTTTCCATTTTAGCCAGAGCATTTCTGGTAATTTGGATGTGGCTATTTCTGTTGTGGTGATTAGCACATAGATCTAAGATGCACAAATTTCCGATAGTGATTTTCTTTCGCTCCTCAGTGTTTGACTATATTAAAACTAAAGAACAATTTAAAATCGGATTTGCGCGAATAGTGAGAAGCAATTGAAAAAAAGTATTTGATTTTGGACAAACGGAATTTGAATTAGAGTTTTACCCCGGTTTGTACTAGGAGAAAATTGGCATTCTAAGTGAACTGATTGAATAGGAAACACTTAGTTCACGAAATATGATCACTAGGTTTCATCATTGATTTATTATTAAAACTGATTTGGAGTGAATTAATTTAATAGCAATGTCAATCAAAACCTAGGTTCAGAGGAATATTTCAATGAATGTGACTCTGAGAAATCAATGTTTTTAGTAGAAATTTTGTTGAAGTGATTGATTCCACAAATGTTCAGAATTACGTCTATCATTATTTTCTATTCACTGCAATGAGCCATGCACATTTCAAGTATCCGGTTCAGTCCTAAAAACACTCAGTATTTTCATTTTCCTTTCTATTCACAAGTTAGGAAACAAGCCCATTCTCAAAATCCGAATTATCCGTAAAAAGTGATCCTGGTGCTTCAATTCAACTGTTGTAAATGGTATCGGCTATAGTTTTAATATTCAGGTGGATATAATTAATTACAACTTGGCGACGTCTGAAGCGGGGAGGAGTACTTCGTAATTAATGCCGGAATATGAATGAATCACTCACTTTATTTACACCACAAATATTACGATTTCTTGCATAATGACTCAACACAGGCTTTCGCTCTAATTAGCACCGACTATAGCTAAAGTGCATGTGTAATTACGTGCGTGTTCCGGGAAGTATCCCGCAGTGCATTGTACACCATCCTATAACCATAAATCTGTTCGTTTTATTGATGCTTTTTCTGACAATTCCTTTACTTCCATTTTCTTAACATATTAAATCAACAATACAATCTAACCTACGTTAAGCAATCGGTTGTATAACAGCAAATTATCCAATGTGGTGAACAATGTAGTGCAGATTGCAAGGCGGAAATTACATATGTATGTATTTATTGCTATAACCACCCTATCGCAAAGTCATGACATAAGTCTGTAACATACGTGTGGAATTGATCCAGACTACTGAACAAATCAGTACACACCTTACTCTAATTTTTCTTCACATTGCGCATTTGCACTAGATTATTACATTAACCCCGGCCGTAACGAATTAAACAAGATCAAAAGTGAAAAGGTTGAATGATTGGATTGGTTTATTGGGTGGAGTACGTAGTAATCAAACCTAAGCACAACGTATACGTCAAAATTGATTTGTGACAAAAAGCAAAGATGTTTGATGTGCTAATCACTCATTCAGAAGTTTATTGGCGTAGTCGTAAGCAAAATTGGCATGCATTTGGCGAATCCGCTCGCTTGTACGTCCGTAGTCATAAAATAAATTATTAAATGATCTAGTGCAGTAAGTACCAGCATTTATGTATGGGATGACACAATATTCGATTTAATTTGTGTTTTCGTGCAGGTGGTTTATGATGAACAACAAGTAGTTGACCCGGTTCGAGTGGTTCCTAATTATCGTCAAGCTACACCGTCTAGTACACGGTCTGCTCTCTTGGCAAATGTTAATTTGAGGGACCGGGATCATGAGGACAATAAGAAGCCTGTTGTAGGAACTACTCGAAATTATTCTCATATTAATGAAGATGGCTCATTCACTTTTGGCTATGAAGCTGAGGTAAAATTAAAAATTATTTAATTATATAGAAAATTCAACAGATTTTACATGCAAAAAATTACATCAACTAATTCGGTGTTTCTAAAAATAGGACGGATCATTTAAAGAGGAGACCCGAGGAACGGATTGTGTTGTGAGGGGAAAATACGGGTAAAAAAAAACTTAACTCATTTTTTAGAACATTAAGTATTAATTAACTAGTGAAGTCTCATGTCAACAATTTTAGAAGTTAATTCTTGAACGAAACTAAAAGAAATAAGCAAATATACTAAAGGCTGAATTATGTGTCAGATTTCTACACAGCAGGGACTCAGACCTACAAAACTATGTATTTACCTTCCTGTTCCAATTCCCATCTCTCAAATTCGACAGAATCTCGGTTCAAACAAATCATCACGTACAATTGCGACACTTTAACCTTCATACGACAAAATTCCTCTAAACTTTCAGTTTCATTTTATTGAAATCCCATGGGAAATCCGTCCTTATAGCCTGAGAAATGGAACCAAGTCAAATCAAGTCAAACTTTTAAGTCAAAGAAGCCTGAGGTGGAAATTAATGAGATCATTCTCAAGTCACGTCAGTCAGACCCCACTACTATCATGTTTTGTGTGTTTTTACACAAAACAAAAACCTGTTACCGTTAATCTTACAGGACGGACAAGCACACAAATTCCAAAGTTTATGTGATTCCTATGTATGTGAAAGTCAAGTCTAAATTTCTGTGTAAAGTGTAAAAACTTGTGTATTAAATCAAATCCTCAATTAAAGTTAGTTATTTCACAATCCGACGGCAATGCGGTAAAGAAAAGTTCCCCGAGAACAACACTCTTACTTTTGACGGCACCATCATCGTCAGAGTCAGAGTCGTCATTATGTCATTTTCTTTTCCATTTCTCAAGAGATAAGGCGTCAACAGCAACTACGACCGGTATAACGTTTTGCTGTCTGAACTATATGCATGCAATATTATGCGTTTATGCGGCCAGTCCTTGCCTTTGTTTTTATTGATTCCCATTGTTGCACTAGATTTGGAAAAAACAGACCACTATTGTACTGTACGGTACTGCTGAAAGCAAAGTAGCAATTATATTATATATTATTATTATTATTATGGCAGCTTACCACATGTGTACGTTCCACGTAACGTATGTTTGTGCACAACCAGTACCGCATGCAACAAAAGGACTTTAATTGCTGTCTTATCCTGCAATTAAAATTAATTCATTGAGGAGTGAGTGCTAATTGTGAGAGTTTGGGTTCACCAGAGACTCAAAGTTAACGTACAGTAAGGTACTAAAAATCCTATCTACCTTTAAAATCAAAAATATTACATTGCGGTTGCCCCAGTTTTCATAACCATACAGGTATTCTGAACCGTGGAGCTTACATGGACATGACTAGCCATGAACATAAGTTATGGGATAATTTTAATCAAATAAATTCTAATCAAAAATACAACAAATATAATAAACTTGTACTTAGCTGGATATCAAATTTTATGACTACATTAATCGAAAAGTCATGGCGTGAGAGTTGGAGTAATTAGTTGATTATATTATGCATTTGTTTGTAAAATGACTAAACTATGTAATGTGAGCAATCAGATCAGAATTTTTGACACGCGTTAATGGATTTATTGCAATTTGAGGGCAGACATGGTGGCCAAAGCGATGGAAGGATAAATATAATTTACTAATTGAACAAGTACAAGGTGTTGGGTTTTCTCACGGTCGCGGTCTTGGATGTAGAGATTGCAGAAGTGCGACAGAAGGGTGCGAATACTAATTTATGAAATGTCATTGTAATTTAAATTAGATTTGCAGTTGTTTGTAGTACATAGTACTACTTTTTGATGCGCTTGAAATTTTCAGGAAAGACCTAAACAGAAATTAAAAATCCGCAAGATTCGACATCGCCAAAATCGTTACATTCCTTTTTTCAAACCTACTTCTAAATATTTTATAAATTAGTATTTCCCTAAAGCATGTAATGGAATTAAGACTAGCGCGTGCTTTGCGACTTAAAAATGACTAAACCACATCCTTCTCCTAAATTAATATCAAAATTCGAAAGATTGTCGAATTTAAGTAGGATTTATATACGAGTAGTCATTTTCGGTGAAACATCTTGCAGCTTCTTCACAGCCAGAGTCCAATCCGTCAGGCAGTATGCTGGAATATTTTTACTACTAGGCGCATATTCGTTTGACCAAATGGAAAGCTAACTCATTCTTTACAAAAATGTAGATCTTTTGGCTACGAGTGTCAATAAATAGGTGAACATAGCGCTAATTGAACGAATATGCTATTCCATAGGTATGTTGACCCAAGCGGTGTTCGTCGAGAGTTTGCTTATGTGTCTGGGAATCCTTGCGACCCGAATGACCCCAACAGAGGAGATTTGCAAGATGAGGAAGACGAGGACGAAGAAAATGGTCTTCCACCAGCCCGTGCTGGAATTCGTCAAAGAGTCCCCGATCCTGAAAGAAGACCTGTACAAATCAACTCTAATGTTCAGCAAACAATCGAACAAACTGTTGAAGAGCGAATTCCAGAAGACCAAGTTTTTCGTCCACAAGTCCTGAGGTGAATTTTATCATCTATCAAAAAAGTTACAATTTTGGGGTTAAATATCTTACGCGGTACACTTAAACTTACACCTAGTAGGTAATATTCCCGATACTGTTCAGATATATGATTACAAGATTTGAAAGTAAGACCGGTCGTATAATTTAATAATCGTTCTTTTTGCCAAAACGTTTTTTTTAATCACCTAGTCCTACGTGACGAACCACACTCTGTCATTTATTTCAATTTTAACCTTCCGTTGTGAACTTTTGGTGCAAGTCAGATTTTATTGTCCTTAATGTGAGATCTGGCACTCCTAGGCTAAAGTTCTCAATTAAAGTCTGTGACATTTTTTCTTGTCGCGCAAGGTATGGAAATGAATTGATACTTCCATATGATAAATTTAATCTTGATGGCCTTCTTTAAA
This sequence comes from Protaphorura glebata, assembly GCA_034694305.1. Lineage (NCBI taxonomy): Eukaryota > Metazoa > Arthropoda > Collembola > Poduromorpha > Onychiuridae > Protaphorura > Protaphorura glebata. The sequence continues at coordinate 16,323 of JAQFYE010002481.1, forward strand.
CATTTACACTTAAACATTACTTCTCGCATGCAAAGACGATTTATTCACTACTTCCGCTTTCTTCGAACCTCCAAAAATGACTAACATTTATTCTGACATGAATTAACACAGCAAAACTTGTAGTTCAACTCAAGAATATCCTTAAATCTTGGAAATGTTGTTCTTAAACAGATTTAACAGCCAAAACATGATCTTCAAAAACAAAATTCACGATTGAGTAATTTTGCAACTCAAACCAACAAATGCACAAAATGTGATGAAAGTGAAGGTCAAATGATTAGCGCAACAAATAAAATCCCACTTCATTGATAGGAAGCTTAGTTTATATATCAACCCATGTATTTTAGGCTCTTAAGTCTTCCTTGTGATCTCCAACCCGAGTTCAGGGTTTAACTTTTTTTCAAATCACAGCACGATTACAGGAAAACACCTCCAGACATCTCAAAATTACAAAACATATTTGTCAATGCTAATTTGCATGAATGAATGTGAATGAATGGACGGCCTGAATTATCACAAGGAAGACAACAATGATCGTCAGAGATTCGCACGAATAATGAAAGAACAAAGTGTGCAAACCACCCATCAATAATCCACTGTTTTATCAGCAAAAGGAATCTTTAAGAGGTTAAATCAGATCCATCATGATCATGATTACATTCAACCGTGCAATGAAACGAAATGAAGAGCAGCAGGGGATTGGACATTATTGCATTCAACTCTCAGTCACTCTTTCTTTAAGGACCTCTGTCGGAAAGGAATGTGTGTTACAATTACAATTCATTGTTTAAAAACAAATGCGGACCAAATGTCATTGTTTTGAGGAATGACAATTTAAATAGATTTTTCACGGATTTCGGGTTTGCGAAGGAAGTTGAGATTAGCATACTGCTTCATCATATGGTGGAAAGGCGAGACCGCCTAGTAGTGAATTGGCTGTTAACAAATACTCCCATCAGACATTTTAATGTTTTACTTGATTGGGAAGTATTTTTAAGATATTCTTCATACATCAAATGAATTCAAATGATCTGTTCCATCATACCATCTAAACCGGCTAGAAATTCTCCCAAATGTTGTTTACGATATCCTGGCGTACATACCTTGGTAAATTGGTGCATTCTCATAAATCTAGGAAGTCAAATTAGATTTTCCTGAAAAATAAATGAAATTGAATTGTTGACTCGTAAAACCTCCCGGAATCAGAAAAGTTAGCAAGATTACGTAAGCAGATACTCTTATTTATTTAAAGTAAAAATGAGATAGTAATTTTGGGACGTGGTGAAATTGGTGAAAATTGGCAACAAGGACCGGCCTTTCATCACAAGCCATTTTATTGTGACGTATAATATAATTCAATAATTAGCTCTGACTGCAATAAATGAATCATTTGGTTATTGCATTAATTTTAATTAATTAATTTCTTTTATTACGGTCAAGAATTTCAGTTCACACTGTTGTCCACATTCGGACCCGGCTTTGAGCCATCAGAAGAAACAAAGGACAGAATATATACATAGAAAACTTAACTAATG
>JAQFYE010002482.1:0-17843 GCA_034694305.1 Protaphorura glebata
TCATGTGTTATGGCTTAACGTTGTGTTCCTGGGTTAGGAAAAATGAGGAATCTGCGTATATGAACCTCCTACTTATGTGTGATGTTAGTGAATAGTTATAACTTTATTTTTGTACCTTGATGTATCATACGAGGAAACCACCTTTCTTCTGAAAGCCAATTCGAATGAAAATCATGAGGTTTTATCAAGTACCCTGAGAACAAGGAAGACTAGAATTCCCTAGCCGATAAGGTGTTTGTTCACTATACTAGAAGTTTTTGAAACATTCCAACTTTCCAACCTTCCCTTCCAAGTCTTTTCTACCGAAGCCTGCACAAATATACTAATGTAAACAGGCAGTTGATTTATCCTGAACTTGTTGGCTTGATATGGTTATAGAGTACATGAAAAGTGGTTTCCTTCTTAGCATAAACATATATATGCTTCGGAGTGTCTACTGGTTTATTAATTAGGGGTTGTTTGTTCTGCGGGAGTTTTAGTTTGACATTAAGAAAATAGACTACAAGAGAGACTAATTTTATTTTATTTTTGTTTTTTTTTGGTTCCAGACCGCAGAAGTGATGTGTGGTGCTGTGGGTGTAGTGACTCTGAGTGCATGCAACTGAGGTTAGGCTCTTGTGTAGAAAGAAATGAATCTTCCGAAAACAATAATGAACATCGAAATTCTTGTTGTTGTAGTAAATGCCCAACCCTTTTCCCGAGGTCACAGTCTTTTGCTGTTGAAACGATTCCATTGAGTCCGATTAATAGAGTTAATCCATCCAGTAACGAATTTAGTCCTCCGTCCGGTGGAAATATCCGCAATAGTAGTAAAACTCAAACACTAAGTCGTCACACTAATACTCGACGTCACCAATGGGTGACAAGTAAGACTGTCATTGTGCCTCCAACCAACTCATCCCTCACTGGTCTCCTGTCCACTTTGGATAAATCCAATTCCATCGCTTGTCTTCAAGATGCCAAGCTTTTGTGTCGAAATAAACTCCTCTCTGCTTTCCCTAATAAGTTGACCTCGACTGGAGTTCGAGTCCTGTACCTATGTGATGCCAATGCCAGAGCTTCAGATTCAATTGGTATACCTAATGCCATTATTTTATTTTATTTTTATTTCTACCCTGTGCTGTTAGTTACTTAGTAGAAGGCTTCTTGAATTTTTAGTTTTAGCACGATCTTTGCAATTAACTAGGAAAAATAGAGTAATATATTTTCTGATTTGTTTGTACAGAGTTGGATGATGGAGCATATAACCCCTTGTGGACAATGCGAGGATTTACACAGACTTTCCACATCTGGCGTGAAAATCGCCGTGCTCAGTCTGTTCCGCTCAACGCTTTCCTTACTTATATTACCCTACCGTGTTCTGCTATTATGAAAGGTAATTTTTATTTACCTATTCATTATTGCTACCTTCGTTCTAATTTGTGCTCGAACGAAATCTGAAATTTGAGCAAATACAATATTCAAGTTCGAATGTTCAAGCACATGTGAAAGTCATATGCATATGTCTACCAGTCTACCTGTGTGAAAGTTTCTGCCGTCTTTTCCGTCAGACGTGTCCGAAAAGTAAAATCCATGCCTGTAGAGCTGTCAGTCGATATTAGATATAATATGACCGCATACGGCCTAAAATTGATTGTAGAAAATTATGCTGTTTTTTTTACATTTCAGATATTCTAGAAAATCGGGAGGATCCGGTATTGACCTTCTGATTACGAGTTGTCAACCAATAAACACTAATGGTAGCTGTAATTGTATTGACCACTTCATATGTGTGATTCTGAGTTACAAATTTACATCAGTATGTTATTGCTATAAGTAATTTTCCTTACGTTTCTTTGTCAATATGCCTTCTTCGAGTTCCGCGTATCATTAATATCCATTAGGAAATCTGTAGAGTAGACTTGTTTATATACTTGGATTCATGTAAAGAAAGGTTTTATATTCTTAATCTTATTAGTATTGAGTATAGTATTGTTTAGGCATTTTCTTTGTTCTTGTTGTATTACATACATTTACCGTTCCTACATTTTTGTAATGACGAAACACCGACATTCCAGTGTTTAAACTACAGAAACGTAATGAATACTCATTTGTAATGTTTTTAAAATTTCTCAGTGGTCTTGGCGTCAAACGCTTTTGCACACAGGAGTTTTGCACATTTGTGATAGCACAAGAATGAAACAATGATGGCTAAAAAAATGGGTCTCACAACTCAGGACTTGAGGTGTTAGTCTGACTTACGTTTGCATTTAAATGGAAATTGATGACTCAGAAAAGAAACCGAAGCGGCCAGGTTTACTGTGAATTCGTTATTTTTTCAATCGCCATTCGAAATTTGAATTACTTTTCAAGGATCGTAGAATTTAAATATACTTGCCGTTTTAGATTTGTACTTACAGCTGTTTAGACATTATACATTATGATAAAGGTTTTCCAATTCCTAATTTAACTTTCCATAATAGCCAGTGTCCACCCGACACCTCAAGGTCGCCCATTTGTTGATTTGTATTCCGCGTCAGTTCTAAAACTAAAAACCGTTCATGATTTTTTGGTTGAACTGGAGTCCATATGGTTGGGAATTCTTGTCTTCTCGTTGTTTTCATTGATGTGTGTATACGTACGTAATGTATCGATGTGTGAATCTAAAGCATCATTCTGTCTGAGTCCACAAATCTAAGCGTTTACTATGAATGTTAAACACTGAAAAGAAAACAAATAAACGTGCCTCGTTTTTCCATTGCAACAACGTAGGCTATAGTGAAAATATAAGGTGTGTTCATTTTTTGAGAAACTTATACCTGGATTAAGCGATATGAAAATCAGCCTTTACTTCGAATTACTGCGCTGTACGTTTAAAAATTTCATTATCCAAACAGTATCATCTCCATATAATTCTTTATTAGTTTGGTAATTTTGATCTCGAATTAACTTTGGGTCTCCAAATATGGTTAAAATTTCATGGAATCGATACTTGGATGAATTCTACTGAAAAAAACTTAAGACTATTTCTTCACATTCAAGGCAGCATACGACTTAATTTGATACAGAACAAACAAATCACTCTTTTTCGCTGATAATATGGATGGAGATAACTCGGGAAATCAAAAGGGCGCAGTTCTTTTGTATTTCCACCTTTTAGTTGGCACCCACACTGAGGGATTCTTGATTCTCTTCAGTCACATTGGAGCCACAATGCATGCACAATTTTTCAAACAAATCAAAATGCGTACATTTTCCTATACCAAATACAATAACTTACTTAAATTTCGGAGTCCCGATCGATATTCGATATTTGCCTTATGCTTTGAAACATCACGCTAAGAAAAAATCAATCAATCTATCAATACAACCAACGTACCTAGAGATTCGTCCATCGTCAAAAAATCACTGTTAAAAAAATCAAAATAATGCAATTATTGTATTTATTGTTCTGACTTCGACCAAAATGACGATAGTAAATTAATAAATGTTTTCACTGGAAAAGGAAATTATTCGCCCATCTAACGGTGTGTCTGAGAGAATCCCACTCTATTTTTTTTTTAGAAAACAGCTGTGTTTAGTTCGAGTTTTCAAATTAGCCTTGAGTGCAAGAAAGCAAAAAGTTCATATTTCATAAATCTTCCACATTCACCATTGACAAAAGTGAAAGTAAGTGACGTTCCTTTTTCAAGTGCTTTCGCCGCGTGTGAGCATTCCATCGAGTGAAATTTATAGATGCTTTCACCGGCTTTCCCGTGAGGTGAGAAACATGTACAGGGTGGTTCATATTCATAACCTTTTGATACCTTTATTAGAAACCGGGATTTTCCATTGAAATGTAAGATGTACATGTTTTACAGAATTTAATTTGGAATCTGTTGTAGACGTACTGGTCATGCGCGAGCGCGCGGTAGTTCGGTACATAATTTTGGGGTAAAATGAAATAAACCTGGAAGAGTCATTCGATTTTCTTGCTTTTTCCTGCATATGACGCCGCTGCTGGTTCAAGATTATAAATTAGATCGCATTAGAACCCATACAGAAATCTACGAAATGTACATCATCATTTCTGGCAATTGGACAGAAATCGTAATCTTTGGAAGTACGAACGAGGATCAACCCTGTATTACAAAATATACTTTTGATTCTTTTCTTGACAGCCAGAAGAGGTTATTGAGATTTGAAATGGAGATGTCAGACGACAAGACTCATGTTGAAGACCCTCAAATCCTCTCTTCTGATTCTGACAAGAATGGCGATGGCGAAGACGAGGACTACGATGAATCTGACGGAGGGGATGACAATGCTCAAATTGTATCCGAAATCAATACATTTTTAGTGTCAGTGTCAGACGTCAAACCTCGTCTTAAGTCCACGAGTGAGTACAGAAAAGACTACTGGAATTTTCACGGATTTTCCAAAGAAATACAGTATATACTATATCTACTATATTTCCTCGGGATTTTTATTTTTCCCGTCCACAAAAATCTTGAGAACACTTTTCCGTTCGGGGAAGTGTCAAATGATTTTGGTCATTCAAATGAATTGAAAAATGCATGCAAGGTGTTTTGTATTTTTGTTTTTACAGACCGGGTAGCCAGACTCTTATTTTGTGTCCAAAAACAATCTTCGGATTCTGCTGAGTCTCAGTCAAAATTAAAATCGGAAGACAAAGATCCCCCTGCGTTAGAAGTTGATGAGGACGGAGATTTAATTCGACCTCGAAGAGGAAACTTTTCTGAGGACATGAGTTTATTTATCGGTAACATGAACAAATTTTTGGTTGATTAATTTGATATTTTGTTTAATTTTTATGAAAAAGTTGTCAATCTTGTATTTTTTGTATCCTTTGGTTGGCAGAGTATGAGAATGCAACTTCGCTTGAACAAGTTGGACTCCAAGTTTGGAGAGGAGCTTTGCTCATGGCGGACTTCATCATTCATTCGTCCCAAACTTTTTTCCAAGATAAAACTATCTTAGAATTTGGGAGTGGAACTGGACTCTCCAGTATCGTGGCCTCTATGTATGCTAAAGAAGTTATTGCGACTGGTACGTTTACGTTACGTAGTATTGATAGAATCCATTCATAAGATAAGGTGTACGCCTTGCTCACAAGGAAAACTCTGCTCAGGGTAAAGATGATATCACTCATTTAAAGGATGAAGCGTCCGGGATGAGGTATTTCAAGTATTCTGGCCACACACATGAAAGTTTCCAACAGTCGAAATAATTAATGAAAGTTTCCAACAGTCGAAATAATTATTTTGTGATTCTTCGGTTTGTCCAGACATTGGCATTCTTCCGAGAAATAATCCTGAAAGTGTGGGGTTGGTATGAGTCAATGGCTGAACTAAATTTTCATTTTGTGACTAAACTTCGTATCAGGACACTTCTAATGTAACCTAACGGGTTGGTTCTTGAGTGGGAAAGTTTTTACATGCAACGAGGTTTCCTTATCAGTCAGGGGGATATATTGAATTGAAAAAGTTTGAAAGTGAAAGGAAAGTACAAAAGAGAATTTTTTTTTTGCTTATTCTGTCCCTAGATCTTGACGACAACGACTCCAGCATCTTAAGACTGATAAGGACGAATGTCACACACAACCCGAAACATGTTCGGTCCGAATTTTTAGTCAAAGCTCTGGATTTTAAAAATTTGTCTTGGTCTCCAGATCTTGAGGCTTGTATTGCAGAAGCAGATGTACTTTTGGCAGCAGACGGTACTTTCCTTTGTCCACTTTCTTTACATGTAAACTTTCACCCACCGTTGGAACCTCATGTGGCGGTCGATGAGGAAACTCGATAGCCACACTGGTCGGTGTCCAATGTGTACGTTCTACGAATAGATTTTAAGATGTCTGGCATAGTTTCGATATCGATGTCGAAAATTAAAAATGTCACGACCCAACCTTAGGGTTTGGATGGGAACATAAAACACAAGATAAAGTTTAGACAGACTACATACAATACATTCTATTCTATATTTGCTTTCACTTTTTCGATTTGAAAATAATTTCATTTCAATTCGAATTCATTTCTGTTTCTAGTGGTCTACCATGAAAAAATCACAGAAGCATTCGTGAAAACCCTTCAAAAGTGCTTGTCGACTGGGAAAGGAAAAAGTGTGTTCATTGCTATCGAGAAAAGGTTTGACTTGAATCACTTGAATGACATCATAATATTGAACTAGTATTTTTTATTACACAGAATTCCTCCTCCTTACACCATATTATGTGAAATAATAAGTTACGGTTAGTAGACTACTCCCACAAATTCGTATTCATTCATGGTTTGGGTGGTTCCAGATATGTTTTCACGGTATCTGAATTGGACGTGGTTGCTCCCATGTACGAGGCTTTTTTGGAGCTGTTAAAGTCCGTCCTTGGCTTATCTCGGCTTTCAAATTCTACCGAACCTGGAATGGCATCTTCACTCACTTCAACGACTGGAGAAAGTTCTCCAGAATCTGGAAATGAAGCTACTTCGAATAAAATCCTTTCCAATGTTTCTGGTACTACTCGTCTATCTATTAGTCCCGTTCACATTGATTTTCCCCAATACTTCAATTACGAAAGAACTAAAGAACTAGTATTATGGCATATTCGTTCAGAGAAACCTTAGATTACAATCGAACCTGTTTCAAGACACAAAGAAATCAGTTTTGCGAAACATGCGGTCGCGAGTTGAAGGGGATTTTATGTGGATCTGCCGACATAAGATCGAGGGAACGAGTTCGACTGAGGTATTTAACCAATTGTTACGGTACAGTCCAGCATTAGAATAAATTTACAAAAACAATTCAAGTTCTGAAAAGGAACCGTCCAGTCAAGTCCACGCTCATTTACTCCTTTGTTTATTCTGAATTGTACAATAAAGTACATACAAATATATCTCACGCGCATAAAGAAGTTTTTAATCAGTATTCTAACGTCCATCTCAATTTCATTCCAAGTCACTATTTGGTACAAAAACGCTTAACACGGAAACGGGCACACTTATTGACATCGTAAAAGTGACTATAAAAATACTGGAGTTTACTATGTCGGTCTAAACAAACCACGTTTCCTCTACGCAATCATCCAATAATATTTCGGTTCTAGTAGTAGTTGGGTTATTATTTCAGTTGGATAATTTATACAAAACCAGCAACCATGGATAAGTCAATTTTGAAGGAGTTTAAATGCAATTTACTGATCTGCTACTAATCTACGTCACACTATAAGCATAAAATTGCAGATAAGTAATTTCTCAAATTGAGTTAGGATAGGTATTGCACCACATGTACCAACCAGGAGACTGACTGCCAATCTTCCCTAGAATATTAAATATTACATGAATATTATAATACAAGGTATGTTTATAAAATACAATATTATTGTCATTGTTATGAAACAGGGTCAAAACTCCTATCATTCCATCCGACGAATAAACGTGTCACATTTTTTTTAAAGAAAAGTGTACACGATTCTTGTTTCAAAACCCTACTTGCTACTAATCAGTTTCAAGGGATGGAATTATGTTTTTTTTTTGGCTTTCTTGGTTCCGAATTACCTGAGACTTTACAATTAAGACGTAGACAAAGAACATTAATATTGCATTAGATCACAAGTCACTAATACTAATTATGCTGATTTCCTTGAACACATTAGTTAGTTGAGTAGTGTATCCTATCATATCTTAAAAAATCATCTACAAAAAGCCTTTTATTCAGAACCTGCCAACTTTGTATTTAATTTACTTTCAGTAAAACTATAGTAAAAATGTATTTTCATCGGGTTGATTACACGGGTCTCGAAAAAATCGCATCGGTTAGTTTTTCTCAAATGACCCGTGAGCTGACCAAGTCCAACTTTATCCTTCTTCTGAACTTCCCGACACTGATCTAAGTGGTTTTTCCCAGAGCTTTTCTTTTAGCTCAGAAACTTTCCGTTCCGCTGATTTCATTGCTTAATGAGCGAGACATAGGTTTCTCTTCGTCAGCTTCTTACTTGTTCAGTGACAAAATGTCTTCGGACTCAGAGCTTGACAAAATTTCAAGAATTTGATCCACCTGAAAGCATACGTCAATATATAAACAATAATGCGAGAAATGTATATAGAGTTACACAGCCACAGTAAGTGTAATGAGTAATTGAGTTTTGTACAGATTTATTACCTCATTGGTTGGCAGACCCTTTGGAACTGAAACCCAAGCAGTCGGAGACCCCAAGTCTGTCTTCAGTTCATCTCTTTCATGAATTCTGTGTCGATCGAGTGTAGCACTGCCTGGATCCTCCTGACAGCCACCACTAATACGACTATTTTCCTCTCCCCCGCCGTTCCCAACCAATTTTTTGATCAACTCCAAGCAATTTCGACACTCAGTAAATAGTTCTGAAGAGACTGACAAGTTTTCCAGAGAGCTAGAAAAGTCTGTTTGACTCACTTTGTCATCCATTTTCCCTGAAACCCATTTTGCACTTCGAAGTCCTCCTATCTTTCCATTACTACTTCCCCCAACATTCGTCGCTGTCGTCTTCCGTCCATGAGTCGGAGAATGTTCATTATCAGAGACAGAGAGGTTGCTCCCGTAATTGACAAGATGGTAGAATTCAGCAGTAAATTCAATTACAGGTGGAGAACCGTCATCGGCTGGAGCTGCTGAGACTCCAGGAGTGCTTGCATTAATTAATAGCCCTTTCTCATTTTCCACCTCATTGTCCCCATCCCCGTCAAGAACTTTTTCGAATCGACTCTCCGCGGAATTCGAATCTAAATCTTCGTCAAGACTTAAACGAAGTTTCTCTTCACACTCCAAACTTTTTTTAGCCGAAGACTTTTTTGACTTTGTCCAAGTACTCGAATCAATCTGTTGAACCTGAACTTGAACCGACGGTGACGGTGTTATACTACTTTCATTACTCTCTAAAGTTTTTCTCATGGGAGATTTTGAGGCGAACCAATATTCCGAATCGTCATCGTCTTCTTTGGGGGGTGAAAGGACTCTGGACAATTTGTGGGTTCTGGCAACCCCATCCCAGTCCCAAGCCCATTCGTCATCCCATTGTACTTCGTTCCGCACGTCTTCAAGCCTCATCCATTTCTCAATCAGTGCTCTTTCTTCCATTTCGTCTTGATCAACTTCACCACCACCCCCACGATGGCCACGATGAGCGGCCAAGAGTGCGACTAACTCTTCACCACGACTTCGCCTAAGGGGATACGCGGACTCTGCAGTGCTCGTTGTTATCGTCGAAGAACTGTTCCGACTGGAACTACTATTTCGTAATCCATTTGGAGTTGTAGAAATGAATGAAGCAGAGGATGGAACTAGCGTAGAGCGAGAGCTACTGGCCTCAGAGCTCATTTCTAATGGAAGAAAAAGAATATCCGAATCATCCGAGTCTTCCCAGAGAATCGTGGAGGTAGAAGATGGGTCATCGCCGTTCTCACAATCCATTTCCGCATCATATGATGTAATTCCTCTAATAATTCTTACTGTAGACCTCGGACCTGATGACATTGGTTTTCGTCCAGCCCCGGTTGGAAGACTTGTAAAATTTATTCGTTTTGGTGAGCGTGTTTCATAGCAGTCATTACCCGCACGATAATTATTACTAGTATCACTCTGAAGAAAAGTATTGAAAGTATTTGATTTATGCATTCCTAAACTCGTACTTTGACTCTGACATTTTACAGCATTTTCTTGCTCTGCTAGAGCTTCACTTGACATGGTCGAGTAACCTTCATCTTTACCTGTTTTCGGAGCAACAGCGTTTGCAACTGCGGTGGCAGTAGCAGAAACAATCGAACAGTTCACAGCACTTTTCACAAGGCTAACTGAATTTGAATTAATTTTAGATGGACCTTTCCTAAGAAATGTAAGAGACGAAGTTGCTCTTTCCCCATCATCTGTTTTGCCACTTCGCTTATCAGTGGGTGAAGGCGTACCAGTGGACAAGTTTCTTCGGACAGGAAGACGACTACTCCCTCCATTAATATTATTAGGTTCATTTTTTCTATTTCGAGCACTTGAAGGACCGGGTGTACAGGATGACCCGGAGTCCGGATTGTTTCCTTTCGTTCTTCCCTGTTGAAGCGGTCGCGGGGATGACATCCGAGGGATTCCCGAGTATGAGGATGAACCACTGGTCCTAACGCCTTTACTACACTTCCCATAAGAGAGAGGTACGGACGAGGAAGATTCTGATTTGGAAGAAGTTGGACTAGACAATGAAACTTCATCTTCACGGAGACTACTGCTTGGTGGAGGTGTCGAGGACGAAGACTTACTTGAGGAATCTACCTGGTCGACATTACTAGTTTTCTTTTTCTCAAACTCTGTCCCTGCTTGTTTAGGAGGATTAGTCCGACTTATTCTACTCCCAGAGTTGATTCTAGCAGGAATACGACAATCAATCTTTCTCTGTTTAGGACTTTTAACGGTTGGTCTTTGCTGCAGTTGAGACACTTTTCTTTCCAGACTTTGTGTGTATTTCTCCTGCCCTCTGTTTGTTAAAGTTGTCGTCTTTTTCGCCCCTGGATTTGTAGAATCCCTCCCAATTGCACCGTGAAGTTTTATCTAATGAAACAACAAAGGGAACAAAGTCTTAGTTTGACATCAATCAAGTTTGAATAAACACACGGTTAATCACTTCCCATCCTTTTCCATGTACCCACAAAACTTACAAAACTAGGTACATCAATCCAGGATTGCCCAAAGGCGCCCGCCCTACTTTAATAAATTCGCTTTTATAACTAAGAGTGATGGGAAGATAAAGGAAGCTTGAACCAGGACCTTAAGGACTAAGAAGTTAAATGAATAACCGAATCTTAAAACAAATGCCTCGAGTCACTAATCAAGGGAGTAAGAATTTCTTTGACTCCGTACGGAGAAAATTGCACGTACACTCATATTAAACACGTAGAGTACTAAATACTAATTCATTTCATATTATCTTCCCTCTTCATACATATACTCATTAGAAACACGACAAATGTGGCAGGCCAGACGGGCAATCCAAATTCGATCTCTTTTCATTTTTGACAAGATTGAAGAGTTAATTTCAAATGAGTACAGAAACGGGAAAGACTTACGACATTGCAATCGTACGTATCGCTTTGAAAATTTTGTGCTGAGTACACGTGTACACGCACGTAATAACCGAACGTGGACTTGTTGAAATACGTACTTTGTAGATAAAATCTGGCCAAATTGGTCAAATGCGACCCGGATAGTTTGGAATTTTTAACTTTAGAAACGTGCGGGTTCCTATTTTTATTCTTTTCGCATGAACAATTTCCTTTCAAGTTTGTTTGTCCCGGGTTGTCGTCTTATCATATACGTCCCATCCTGACATTTCATCAAAATCACAAGCATTCCATTCCGTGCATTCTGACTGTGAAAGCGTTTTGGGAAAGTCATTCGTAAAATTGAGACATTTCCAAAATCGGATAGTTAGGTCCCACCCCAACTCCACAGCAGATACTTTTTGAAGAATTCATATAAACTCTAATCGTAATATATACGTATTTAATAAATTAAAATATGGTTATAACTCACAAGCGTCGGGACAATCATGGTGGTCATAGCTTTATTATGAGACTCCAGGTCGACAACTCTTTGTTGTAATCTTTCCACTTCAGACTTCATGAGTTGTTGAAGACCCACAGCCCGTGAGACTTGAGTGGCCAACTCCGTCATGCATCGCTCATACTCAGACCGTTCTTCTTTTTGCCAATTTTGAAGAGTCCCTGTCAAGCCTTCTAAAACTAAAAGTCTTTCCTCTAATAAGCGATGGTATACTTTGAGCTCCATTTCATCTGTCTGATTTTTAGTCTCTAATAACGTTCCATTTTGTTGCTTTTTCGTCGGAAGTCGGCCCTTGTCACCGGAAACAGGGATCACAACTGGTCCCCGACGCCCGACTTGTTCTTCCATGAGTACTAAGGCTGGTGTTCCGGTCTTCTTTGGCCCATCCTATAAAAAATCGAATGGAAATATGAAGATCAGATATTATTACGTAACGAGTTAAAAGTATTTTCGTTGAAAACGAAAGGGTTGAAAACGAAACAGGAAGTCGAAGTCTTAGGATTTCAATCTTCGAAGAACCAAAGGCATTAAAATAGAGTATTCGTATCGTATTGACTTTAGTCAACTGACAAGGAAGCCACTTTTCCTGCCAAAACCAGACCGACCCAAAAACGAACCCGAGAGGTTATACGTATGTCTCATCAGTACAAGTACAATTATAACTGATTCGTCGACGTGTCCGAATTTGGTTCGCTCCTGGATATTTTTCGACCATTGCAGCCATACCCTTCTAGACATATTCTGTAGAATGCATAACTAAGGTGCCACTTTGTAGGAGTAACGCAGAGACTATTCTGATTTCAATGAAACCTTTACATAGATGACTAGGACACTCGAAATGCCAATTCCAAAGGTTTAACCTGTCTAACTTTTACGTAAGATTTGGTTTCCTTGTGAGTCTAAAAATTCCAGTCAATATTAACGTAAACATACATTATCCTTATCCAGGGGCATGATTTCGGTCAAGGTTGAGTAGAGTTTTATGAACAAGTAATAATACACAATAATAAAAAACTGAGGAAAGTTTCTAGTCAATTTCCGCCTTAAGCAATATAACATAGAGAAACTTAAACAAGAAGGAGAGACGAAAATAAATCTCTTCCTTGATGGAACACTTGTAATAAATTATGTACACAACAGGAGTTTTACCAGACCAAAGAGAAAAGACTTAAACTAAGGGACGCTTATGCCCGCAAACTCTCTTGCCCTGCCCGAATCCTCATCCTGTTTTCCATTTCATTTCAGGTCTTACGGTACGGTTACGACTTACGAAAAAAGAAAGAGGAAAAGATTAGAACCACGTTATTTATTCAAGACGACTTCTCCCCGTTGAAGGAACCAAGTAAACTCCCTACTTCACGCTCCAAACCGATCATGTCACTCCAGAAGAGCACAATAACCGGAGTTCTTATGTTAAAAGATACATGGGATTTCTAACAAGAACCGGGTGAGTACTAAATTGCCCTCAACTAAAAATAAAAGCCCAAATCTGAAGGTGTACGTGTTCATGAATTCTGGTTTTAAGTACTTAGTCAAAAATATTGAGCTGCACTTAAGCCAGTAGTCAATGAGACATACAGAAGAAACTAAAAAAGGAGTTGCCTTAGACTGATTCAAGAAGGTCAAGGGTCACGATGGCCAAGGTGACTAATGCCCGTTCAGCCCGGTTAATGTACGTAAGGAAAAATCTCGATACGGTCCAATTAGAATGCCTTGTCTGGCGAATTAGAAATACCTCCCCAAAATGCACAGAAGACTGGCATGTTTTGTACTCAGAAGTCATTAAATGAATAAATTTAACATTAGAAACACTTTACAAATCCTACATTGGTAAAATAATGCAAGGACTATCGCCGGATTTCGGTAAATACTATTGACCATACAAGACACACACAAACCTTTAGATTAATTTCAAATTATCTTTCATTTCCTATTTCCTGATTAGATCAGATTCTTAATAATCTGATCTGACAATTTCAAAGCATTATAAGCCCAAAATCCATTGTGTCATAGTGGTACTGGTTCTCCGGGTTCAGTGTTCGTCCTTCTCTTAAATCTGGCTCCAATCAGAGACAGTGCAGAGTGCAGACAGTGAAGAAAATATCACCCTATCATCGTATCTCACTGAATCGTTATTTCCAACCTGCAAATGCCGTCAACTATCCTGTGCAAAATCTATAAAGCAGTACTAGCTGAAACAAAATCAAATCAAGGATCATTCGTCAGAACCTAGTTAGCCATGCTGATGCTTAAAACATGACTTCTTTTTTAGTGCTCACTAAAACAAACCTAAAGCCTTCATTTTATGACCTAACCCTAGGTACTAAAGAAGAACAAGGTACAGAAACGTAATCTTCTGTGTTTTGTAATTTGTAAGTAGGAACATAGTAGTCCTCTTTAAACAAAATAGAGCAGAACAGACTGTCTCTACTTCCGTCGAGCAAATCACAACAATATTTAAGGGGGTACTTCCATGTCCATGTGTACATGTTTTGTTTTCATGTCTTTTTTGTAATTTTTCCCAGCCCCACGGACCACATTTGTCTCTTTTCGAACTTATTAGAGAAGTGATCTCTCGCGTACGTTATCTGACAAGGAAAAACGTTTGTATGTAAAATTATGCTAAATATCTGCAAGGTTAGTCATTTCAAGTGTCCTATCACAAATACGAAATATTATTTCAATACATAGCCACAAATTCTTCGAAACCCGATACTTTTCTGAGCACGAGACTCCAAATTAGGAATAAAATCTGATCCCATCCGACCAGAGAACGCTCATATTTGTGACCAGGTCACTTAAAATGATCAATCTTGAAGATCTTAGGCCTATTAAAACTTACACTTGAATAGCGTACCTCGTGAGAGAAAAGAATAACATAATACAAGTACTTAACATTTAAAACAGCCAACCCATTCGTCTTCTGTTCTAAAAAAACTAAGTAAAAAACATAGATGTATATTATTCCTAAGTTCCAAGTCCTATTATATTGTAGTAACAGATTGTGTCCAACTGCCAAGACAAACAGCAAATCATCAGTAGCTTCCACAACATGAACTTCTGAGGTTCTTCTATCTTGACTCGAAAAACTTTTTTTTACTCTCTTATATTTTTCTTTTTCTTCTTTAGAAAAAAAATGAGTTTCCTCTTAACATTGGATTCGGCAAAGTGAACTGGATCCGTACCGTCTGTCGTTTATTCATGTATAGGAAAGAAAAACATGCAAAGTATTTGAACGCACAATACGCACGACCCACGAAGGGTTAAAAGAGTGAGTCTACTTCAACAAAAACTCGAGCTATAGCATTGCGTGCAAGACATGCAACAATTGCCGTCGTGCCGTGGGATTGAATTGACAAAAATTCCAAAGGAGTTCTGAATTTCTTGGGCTTTATCCAAGGAAGTTGTCCACAAGCTACAACCAAGGAAAGCACGCCGGAATTTACTCGGATGAAATAAATCAAAAATAAACTTTATACGAAGATAAAGTCTTGAAAGGATTAACACAACAGTCAGTCCAACAACTCATTAACTTTCTTTCCTCGCTAAGCTCTGAGCTTTTCTAGCTGAGTACAACTTTTGAGTTATGAAGTCGAGTTCCTCCTCGGTCCGGACCCAAATAAAAGGAAGCAACTTCCAAAGTGCTAATTTTCTGATTTAATTAACTCACACGTCTAGATTTGTACGTGTTGCAGGCAGGAAGCCAAATCTGCGAAAAGAGTTCAAACTTAAGGCTATTACAAATAACAGCAAAATAAATTGTCGTTGCGTCGCAAAAGTGCATGAACATGAATACAAGGGATATTATGTAATCGGGCGCTGGGTGGCCTCTAGTAGGTGGCCTCTCCAGTCGGGTGATTAGCTTAGGTAGTCGAGGGGACTGGTTCGACTATACCTCAAGAATTTTGAAGATAATCCAACTTTCCGCTACTCTTAGAAAAATTAGTTTAAAGTGGTTTAAAAAATTAGGAATTCTGGCATTTCCGAAGCCCACCATTGGACTATTATGAAGGAAATACTTTTGTGTGTGGAACCTGCTTTCCACGACTCATTTTTCTTATGATATTTGATAAAAACGTACTTGAACTTCGTGTGTAATACGAATCGTAATCGTATCAGTTGTTTCCTACGACATATTTGCGGAAGACGGCGGAGAGGATGGTTCAGGCTCACCAAATAATATGTTCTGCCAGCAAATGAACCCCCAAGATTTGGATTCAAATTCCATACAATTCCTATTTTACGTGCATTTCCGGCTATTTCATAATAACACAATGAAAAAGCTCTGCACTGAATTTCCATTTATCCTCAGAATTCACAACTTGGAAGCAAAAGCTACGTACCCTTTCTTCATTTAATTCTTACCCAACATTCCATCCAACTCTATTCCAGTCGACAGGGAAAGTTGTGAAACTTTCTCTCTCCCTGTTTATTACGCTGAAAAGTATGAGTTTGGGATTTCACAACTTGACTCTGCATTTCAATAGTTGCACTTTACAGAGTTTTTTTTAGCCTTTCCATGGCTTTTACTACTACTACAAAATGTACAAGAGACCAAAACCTGCCCCATCCGACGCTTTGGGAATTACGGGCGATAGCACACAAAAGAGCTGAACAAAATAGACTCGGAGTAGTCTAAGTAGTCAAAGTCAGCAAATTCTTCCAACAAAGATCACATGCGGTCTGAGCGAAGGAAAGACTGATCTCTGGTGCCTGAATGCTTACACTGCACAGAAGGGATTCAAAAATACTCATAAAATCTGAGCACACTGCACGTTGTCTAATGTAGGAATTTAAACATCAAAAATAAAATAAAATAACTGAACTGTAAATATGAATTGAGTTAGTTTCCTTTCCGCTGCTCTGATCTCTGAAGAATAGGATCAGGATCTCCTTCAATTTCAAATTACATTTTACATCTGCTTTCCCTGTTTTCACGTTTCAATAACTCTCGTTATGACATTCATCAATTTTACTATCAAAGAGCCTTCTGTAATTGCTACATGTGTGTCTGTTTGTTTTCCAATATTTCAATTCCCCTTGGAAAACCACATTCTCTTCGCACATTTGTGGTTTTGTTTCATTTCATAATACCATTTCCAATATCTTCCACCTTACCTTCATTTTACAAGGGGTGTACTCAAGGTGCAACGCTACTTGCCTGCGGAACTATATAAAAATTAAGTAACGGTTGATATTTTTACGGTCAGTAAAAGAGTCCAGTTTCCGACAGTTACAGCTCGAGATATTTTCCGTTATTAAAGTAATTCTTATATATTCTTTCACGTTATTTTATTTACATTACCACATTCCAAATCAATTGTACCTACAAAGCTAGTTCAAACAACTCAACGTACGATAAGAAAAAAATATTTATCAAATAAAATAGGGGAAACCAGTCAGTTCTCTTCGTAATCTAAAACCAATTATTAAACCTCATCCAATCCAACGTCAATACCAAGCAAGGCAATTCCGATAAAACACAATATATGTACAACCTTAATCAGGTTTTCCATTTCCTTCATTGCATTAGTTATGTACCCTAATCGAAAACGAATCAATCCAAGAAAGAAACAATTTCGAGACAACTACAACCAAAGCCACAGTCGGAACCTGAATTTGATTTATGTTACAACTCACTTTAATCTCACACCATTTGGCTAGTTATTGGCATTCATTGGGACCTTAAATCAATGCCTTCGTTCATCCTAGTCTGGTCAATTCAATGGCAATGGCCAAAGTTTTCCACTTTTACTTCCATGAGCCAAAGCCAAACACAAAACAATTCAATGTGAAAGAGATACGTAAAGAAAAGTGCGTTGCAGGACCGCGGTAAAGTAATCTAATGCATGCAATGCTCAGTTAATGGGCAGTAATAACATAAAAGTCACAGACATAGACGCCGGGCAAGGCGACAGACATGGCTTCGGTTTTTCCGTTTCTCCGACGCCGAAAATTTCAGGAAACCTTTCTTTTCTTCCCTTTGACGAAGTGAGACCGGGAAATGTGGATAAAGTCGGGCCAAGAGCAAAGGAACAGACAAAACGAATAGGAAACTATTCCGGGAGAAATCTTTGGAGATTCCAAAAACATTCTAGTCCCCCTGGCGCCAACTAACACTCATCTCACAGTTATACGAGGGCCATTCCTAAAGTTTTTTCCGAAGTTTAAGAGACCATAGCTCCGTTGTTCTTTGGCGGATTTGCTCGAAATTTGGCAAGGTTGTTAGCTATGTACTGGTATATGCGTGGCCAAAATTTCAAGCACCAGTGACATTTCAGTGTGGAGGTACT
>JAQFYE010002483.1:0-17841 GCA_034694305.1 Protaphorura glebata
ATAGAAATTACAACTATGTAATTGTAATTGTATTTTGTAATTTAATTACATGTGTAATTGTAATTGACCCAAGTCTGCCTAGTTGTGTACTATTACTACTATTTTAGTAACCTTTAATTATTCTGTACATTGCTTTCAACGTCAGGACCTGTCTTGGATAGGATGTTGATTTGAATATACAAGGACAAATACAAATTACAATAGTACATTCTACAACTACGTAGTATTTTGAAATCTTGACTAAGTCTACGCAAGCAGTAGCCTGTTCTGCATTATGAATTATCACATTATGTTATCTTGAACGAAATGCTGAATAAAGGAGATGTTTAATAATATTAATAATGATTTGAATAAATACAAATACAAATTACAATGGTACATACTACAACTACGTAGTATTTTGAAATCTACTCAATTGATTCAAATTCTACTGCATTTGTTGTCATGATAAGTGCCATCGTGAAGTACACATGGACACTTGAGACCGATCTTAAATATAATGTCACAACTGCTACTAAATCAGTACGCTAATTTTGCATCGGATTTTTTCAACTGTATGTGCTAGGTGATGGTAATGCTCACGACATTGCACGCCTAGGTCTTGAATATAAGATGACGTCAGAATCGACGCCATCGCGATGTACACTTTGATATTATTTGAGAACATTGTTCTTTATGGTTAGAACATTCGGCATTCCGAGCAAAATGTGTGTAGTGAACGGGACTCATATCACGAGCCCAGACGGCGCTCAATCGCACGGAGTTCAAAATAATTAAAAAACAGTTGTTGATTTTAATCCAATTATTTTCACTATCTCTTGGAAAAGTAAGTCAATAGTTGGACAGATTGAAGTCTGTAATTATCACCATAAAGGTCAAGTGACAAATTAGTTTTCATTTTATTTAGACGAAAGAAAAGCGTAAAATCTAACCATTTGGAGAAATGAGTGCGTCTTGGCTTCCACGAAATGACTCGATCATGACGACTTCTGCCTCTTCGGGGGTGTCAATGAATGATGGGATGGATTACTCTGGAGATGCAGCCGTCGGTTCCTTCTTCAACGTGGACTTCAAAAAGTATTATATTTTATTATTTACCCAAATTGAATTTTATGTAATTTTTTTTGTGTTGTCGCCTGTCGGTACTATATATTTTACATTTTAGGCAATGACAAATGAATTGCAGGCTTGACAATTTTATTTCATTTCTCATTATTAGTACTTATTTATGGCGCTGGTCGAAATAGACAAGACGAAATTCAGAATTTCAATAGTAACTGAATATATGAATCGTTCTGTATAATGTGTTTTTGAAGATATAATCAAATTTGACCTCATAGCATATAGCTCACGCCCGGCCGAGAGATAGGGTTTTGCCCGCCTTGCTATAATACAAATGAGGCATCCTTTTCAAAAGGTTTCAAGACCTTTCAAAGTTAGAAACTTTATAAGTCTTGTTCAGGATTTCAAGACTTGAGATTCTGAACAAGACTTATAAAATTTGGATACCCAAAACTGCAACTAAGACTAGCGTCTAGTGTAGTAAGCATGGTTAACGCGATCAAGAGTTGTTCCCAATCCTACAGTTTCCTTTCAAATCCTCTACGAATGTATACTACTGTACTAATTTCTGGAAATGTCCATTTGCCTTCGTAACCTCGGACTGTGTAGGTTCATATTACAACTGTACAGTGAAGTAGCGCTCTGGCTCTGTACAATAGTCAACTGCCGACGGTAATTCTGCGTATACTGAATGTTGATATTTTTGTTTCAGGAATGATGACCTCAAGCAAATGCTGGATAGTAATCGGGATAACTTGAAGTTGGAGGCTATGAAAAGAATAATCGGGGTATGTTACTATGTTACGTTGACCGTATAATTATATAAAGTGTCTGCCGATGCGGACGTGACTTTTGAATCTGTTAATTCATCAATTAGAATTGACATGATACAAATATAATATGTTGTTTTAAATTCGAATTTAGATGATTGCTAAAGGCCGTGATGCGTCGGATTTATTTCCTGCAGTCGTGAAGAATGTTGTTTCTAAAAATACAGAAGTCAAGAAATTAGTTTACGTCTACCTGGTTCGTTATGCCGAAGAACAGCAGGATTTAGCACTCCTTTCGATTTCTACATTCCAAAGAGCTTTGAAAGTAAGTTTAAAGATTCGGAAATACTGGGGCGATCTCGGGGTATACTCATACTCTGGACTAGTTTGCTGTCCTAACTTATGAGTTGGCAGAATTCAGATATTGATTCAAATGATGGCTTATCCGGTTTATTGTCTATTTCTACTAGGGAGAAAGCCCCGGACTGTAATATACAATATACATGTTCGAATCCACCTTATTTTGACGAATGCATTATACAGGGTGTCCCAAATGAATATACTGGGTTTCAAAAATTCATATTTTGGAAAACACTGACTAGATTTTTAAAAAAATATATGGAAATTTCGGAAGGACTTTCTTTTTTTACAGTTTTGGCATTTTACAATTAGTGAAGGGTGTTCTCGGTATAACGACCTAACTTATTTATGCATCCCCAGAGCCTAATAACGTTATTAGTAGTGATGTACCGAAATTTTCGGCCGATGGCCGAATCCCAAATTTCGGCCCTGATTTTAGGAAATCGATAAAAATTTGGCCAAAATTTCGGTTAACCGAAATTTTCGGCTATAGACCGGTACCGAAATTTCGGTTTTCGGCCTTTGGCCGAAAGTTGATTTCAGTACATCTCTGGTTATTAGCATGGGACATTTCGACCTGGAAACTGAATTCCATGCACCTGTTCCTAAATATTTCTGTTACTGTCTCACCAGATTTTCAAAATTCAAAATCAATCATAAAAAGTCCGAGGCGCGCAGTCGGGACCAAATTAGGTGGTGCAATTATACAAACTGGCACGGGGTAAATTGACTGATTCAAACCAAAGTGGGGCAAATTGGTATACTTACAAGTAAACCTATTCCGATGATAAAAACCAATGGATCCAAGAACCATTCAGATAGGTCAAACCTTAGTGCCGTCATGCCGTCATTGTGATTTAATTGAAACTAAAGAAGTGGGCCATAGAAATGTCAGTTACACATGAAAATGATGGAACATAAAATATTTCAAAAATTCAATTTTTGGAAAATGGTAAAGGGGGGAATCACATCTTCACTAAAAATTTACATGTTATGTCCCATGCCAAAATTTGAGATTTTTTTCAAAAAAATTCGAGAAATTGAAAAATTTTATCTGCCGACAAAATGTTTATTCTGGAGGTCAAGGTCAGGACACCTGGTTAGAGGTCAAGGTCAGGACACCTGGTTAGACCTATCTGAATGGTTTTTGGATCGATTGGTTTTTATCATCGGAATAGGTTTACTTGTTAGACGGAAGTGGTGCGAATTGACACGCTCTGGGCGATTTTGGAAATTTTAAAAATAATTTGGAAATTTTGAAAATCTGGAAAAGGTATACAAAATATAGACATACGGGTGGGTGGAATTCAGTCTCCAAGAGTCAAAATGTCCTATCATAATAACGCTATTAGGCTCTGGCAGTGTAAAAATCAGTTAGGCCGTTATACCGAGAATATAATTCATTAATCGAAAAGTGTCAGTAAAAAAAAAGAAAAAGAAAAAGTCCTTTCGAAATTTCCATACAAATATTGTTTTTTAAATTCTAGGATGTATTTTCGAAATTATGCATTTTTGAAATCCGGTATATTCATTTGGGACACCCTGTAGTACGTCTCCTCCAAATTTCGTCATCCTCAAAGCGGTCGGCTTCCCTGCCTCTTTATGGCACTTTACCGATTTATGAAAGTTAAAGTGCGGAAAACGTCTGCTTAGGCAAGGTAAACAGTAAAACCTCACAGCATGGGAAAAGTAGGGCAGAGATATATCATTGAATCGAACCCCGTTTCAACATTTGAGAGAAGCAGATGGGAACCTCGGACTACTACGGTGTCTTAGTTCCAGTCTTGAAAGTGTATATTTAATTATAATTAATTTATGGAAATCTTATACGTCTTGTCAAACGATTGTTAACCCTTCAATACGGAGGCGGAAACTTCGGATTTAGCGCTAACCCTGTATAATTTGTAATTAATGTTATCAGCACCCGAGCGAAGGAAAATATTTGGTTCGGTATAAAGTTCTGTAATATTGAGCTTGCCCACCATCCTCCGCCGTTAGTAGCATTATGCTGATATTCACCTGCTGAACGTTGGTGTTTTATTTTACAGCTGTTAGTACCACAGTACCATTCCGAATTCTATCTCTTACGGTTACAAAACTAGTGGACATGCTCGATTTAAATGTCAGTTTAATATCTAGCTTTTTGAGGGTGAAGGAGAATAGGAGAAAACGTTTCACCGCCTATGAGTTAATTTTCAATTTTTCTTCAATGAATTAGATTTCTCACTCGGTAGCCGTTAACTCATTTCTGCATAATAGATTTCAGAGCTTAAGTTTTAAATATTAGAGCTTTCAGCAGTTCTTTTAATACATTCGGATTCATTTAGCGACAGTACTCTTCCGGCGCACGCTCCTGACAGTAAAAGATATAGCTTTTTGAGATCAGTGAGTTGACTAAGGGTACTGTACTTCTTACGCAGGTTTTTTAACTACCAATTTGGCTATTTGGCTAATGAAATATAATTTTATTACTGTAGGATCCAAATCAACTAATTCGAGCCAGTGCTTTGAGAGTTCTGTCTAGCGTCCGTGTTCCGGTAATCGTTCCAATTGTGATGTTGGCAATAAGGGAATCCTCGGCTGACATGAGCCCATATGTCCGGAAAACTGCGGCCCACGCTATTCCGAAATTATACAGGTACAGATTGATTTAATGAATACCAACTTTTAATTTTGGGTAACTTATCCTGAGGCTTTTTAAATAAATATAATGGCTTCAATATTTTGCAGCTTGGACCCCGACCAAAAGGAGGAACTGATTCAAATTCTGGACAAGCTTCTGGCCGACAGAACTACTCTGGTAGTTGGTTCAGCCGTGATGGCATTTGAAGAGGTATTGATTGATGCGCACCATTTGTCCGGTTGGATTTTACAGAGCTCACATTATTTCTTATCTGGATCTGATTCCTTAGGTCTGTCCCGAAAGAATTGACTTGATTCATAAGAATTATAGAAAAATGTGCTCCCTCCTGGTGGATGTGGATGAATGGGGACAAGTCGTCATAGTCAACACCCTTACTCGCTACGCAAGAACTCAATTTCTGGATCCTAACGTTGGGGTGAGTGTTTTGTTTTAGGCATTCCTTCCGCACGTCCACATGACATGTTACCAGTGCCAGTGACTACCGACGGTTTACAATAGTTTCAATCAATTCGAAATACGCTGTTTGGCGTGGTTGCATGGTAAACTATTCAGCATTTCCGCTCGTTTACCTTTGCGGATTGTCAGAGAACTGAAAGGTTGTCTCTGTATTAACAATAGAAATTAAATTATTTATGTGTTTTTGGTTGATTTTACTAACTTAAAACAGAAACGCGAACGCGAAGCCTCTACAACGTATTCTTTTGAATTTAAATTCACAATTTTTAAATTGAAGTTAACCGCAAGTACGAGTATATCTTATAAAAGATGGTGATTCAATCATGGGCGAAGTTCTGCTTTTAATTTTTCAGAGGACCAAAGCTTAGAGAAAGTTTATTTACAGAATATTTAATGCGAGGTTGACACTTCTGGTTTATTCGAACATTCGAAGTGGCAAGTGGCATAGTGGGGTACTGTGCAGTGTGAAGTAGATATGTACATATATTTTCAGTTATATATTTTCAGATTGTTCAGATCGCAGTAAAATTGTCGAGTGTTTTGATTTCGGTATATTGTTTTTTAAATGTTGATAAGCCTTTTATTCTTGGCCAACAGAAGTCGTAGGATGTATGATGCAGGCAGAGATTATCTTTCCAACTCAAAACATATATTTTCCTGTCGTAGAAATAACAGTTTGCCTGTTGTACACTTTAGCTTCACTTTGGTGGAGCATTTTGTATTATCTTCGTCGAAGCTAATACATACCTTTCAACCTTTCGGACAGATTTTCTAACCATTGTCTTTCATATTGAGTTGTGATCTCAGTAAAGAGTTGACTGAATCCTTTTTAAATTTTATAATATACTTACTTTCCGATTTTGACTTTCACCTGCTGCGGAAATAAAGTAATTACCACTACCAGAAACTGGATTCTGTATTTAAGGAGGTGAAATAATTTGATTTTAGTATTAAAGAGAAGAAAAAATGAAACCCATTACGTTCGGAGCAGTCGCCTTGAGGGTGACAGTCAAAGAGTGATAATAAATTTTATTGCCACTTTCTGCCTCCTGCAATAACAACATGTGAGAGGGAATAAAGAAAGGTCAGCCATGCGTTCAGCTAAGTTTTAGAAGACTTGAGACGAAGGATAATAGTAATAGGTAGTCCGAGTAATAATAACCCAATTCTAAGATCTCTTCCAAAGTTTTCCTCTTAACTTACAATCCGATCTCTCTTTCTCCCTCTGTTTAGTCATAGGATGGGAAGACATGCATGAGTGTGCACAGAAGTAAAACTAGTAGAAACTCTAAAAGCCATGTACAAGGGGAATTATGTATTGCACTACAGAGAGAAATAGAAGTTTTGGGAGTATCGTAGTTAGTTTTCAGAACAGGACAGGAGAAAGTAGAACTGGGCTAGGATGAGTTCAGTCGTTTGATATTTGATATGTGGCTATGGTAGCATTAAGTAGTTAGTGGCAGCTGGAAATCTTCCCAAAATGTGCTGACAAATGGGGGGATAAACGAATATGAACGACCAACTTGAATGAGAGTTTGACAAGGGAAAACAAAAATAAGGCTTGAGAGAGAGAACGAGAAGTAGTTAGAATAGATGAATAGAATAGAATTACTTCCTGCGTTGTAAGTTTCGTTGAATGTAACTTAAATTCTATGTTCTGGTCTTCGGGTCGTTTTAGATTTTTTTCAGAGAGTTATTTTGATAAACTGTTGGAGGAATTGGAATGCGAAGCGAGTGCCGTGTGGGCAACCAGTCCGACTCTTATTTCAAAGTTAAAATAGTAATATTATGGAATTAACATTGTCATGCATGCATGGATGCGACTAAATTGACCTAATTCCTGATCTTGTCATGTTTCTACTTTCGAGTATCCTACCAAACCGACGTTAAAACGGTCAAGGGTCAATTTGATCCTACTCATTATTTACGACGTATTCTCTAAAACTATGTAGTTCAAGGAAGAGAAGTGTACCGTACGACCAGTTCAGTTTGAGTGGAAACGGTTTATGTTGTCCAAACGCTCTTGAAAATGTAATGCGTTTGTTGTTAGATAAAATTGTCTCTTACCGTGTTCGCTGAATGGACACACGGGTGCTTCTGATAAATATAAGTGAACGTGTACTTTTTTATACTTAGGATTTGACAATTGATGGTGTGGAGAAGCCATTCTACGAAGAAACAGAGAAAATGGATGAGGATGAGGAGGAGGAGGATGGCGAAGACGATGAGAATGGATCCAAGCCTAAAAATAAGGAACCGAGTAAAAAAGCACCAGAGATGGATCCCGATCATCGTCTATTGTTAAAGAATTCCAGGCCTCTACTGCAGAGTAGAAATGCAGCCGTAAGTTTGTTTTATTATTTTCCTTTGTTCGACTAAATCTATATCAGAATCCTATCAGATAGCCAAATGATGCCATCCGAAACCGATTCCAACGGATCAGATTTATTTCAGATATCCGAGTTGTCCATCTGGTCCTTACGGCCAATGCTGATAGTTTAGTAAAAGTGTTTGAAAAACAATATTGTTTCTTTCAATCAGGTTGTAATGTCCGTCGTGCAAATGTATCATCATTTGGCTCCTAAAACTGAAGTCCATGCTGTCATCAAACCGCTTATTCGTCTGCTTCGATCTCATGCAGAAGTACAAGCTGTTGTTCTTACATGCATTGCTGCAATGTCTACCAATCGAAAGGTGAGTCAAATTCAGTTCTAAATTCATTCACGGTCAAATTGTTTCTAGTATATTTCAAGGAATATGTATGCTCATGCTACCTTTCATTCCAGGATAGAATGAAATATTTTTAGGGAAGAGTCGTCGTCATTAATTAATATTTACGGGTCTTCTCGTATTCATTCCGATTTCAGATTACTAAAGTTGAGTTGTGACTCTTAGTATTTATAAAGAAAGACTTCGGCACGTCTGTAGTTACGAATGGTTTCCCATGGAGATTTTCTTTTAGTAGCGAGTGAATACCGAATTTGCTAAGTAAGGACGTGGAGCCTAGTCGGCCTCATGTCTACTTTTTCCCCTGAGCGATTTCATTGTACAAGGAATTCTTTGATGTTGTTTCAAACATGTAGTCGTTAGAAATTTTCATTGAAATGATAAAGAGTTGAAGCAAAAACTGCGGGTAAACTTCTATTATCACAGTATGTAAAACATATGCATTATTCCCAATAATAGTATTCATCGGGTTCCCGATAAATTCGTGTTACGCGGCTAATTGGAAAACCCTCAGTGGACTCAACGACTAGACTGACGTTTTTTATGTTCTTATTATGCGGATAATGGCTTTAAACCAAGCGTTCCTTTTTGAGACGCGCAGCTTTCTAATTTTCGAAGAAATATTTCAATTTTTCACGGTCATGGCATGTCCCAAGTATTTTTTGGGCGAAATAAATGAAGACGTTTTACTAATTTTTATGAATGTACTGAGATATTTCGGAAGGAATCTTTACGTTGATTTTACGTCCAACTTTTATCAGCCGAATGAACCTTGGCCGGCCTTGGCCTTAGGGGAATACCCCCGTGTGATCCCGTTCCTTTTGTTATATGTATTGACCCCAACAACTTTTGTGCGTTGGCAAAACTCGGGACATCCCTCCGTCTGACCCCAGAATCAGCAAAGAGCAACGCCACAGGATGATCTCGGCCAAGTGAGGCGTCGTTCAAACCGTGAGGTCAATGACAATTTGCATACCTCATTTGTCTTTGTCCATGCGCCGTCCACAGGTCCACACGTAATCGAATTTATTACGGAAAAGATCACAACCTTTTCTTACCTCTATGCGGCGGGTGAGTCATCACAGAGCTGAGACTTGGTAGGCATATTCTCCTTGACCTCAATGACACCGCATTTGACCTGGGTCATACGGTATCCATGCCTTGACCGTTGCTCCTAGGGCCAAAGAAAGGGATGCCCCAAGTTTCACCACAGAAGTCATAAGGGGTCGCGCGAGGCGCGTATCGCAAGATGAAACCGTTAGTCGCATAAACCACAATAAGACTAAGAATAAGAACTTATATCTTAGCTTTTCTGTGCGGGTGATCTGTTCTCCGTATAACCAAGTAGCATGGATATATTGGGGACCTTATACATGAGAATTGAAGTTTCGAACTAGTCAAACTCGCATGCTAATTTGAATATAAATCTCTACTATTTGGTAGGAGTAAGAGCAATGTCCTGAGGTAATATTTTTGGATTGATTAAAGTCGTTAGTGAAGTTTCGAAGTGAAAATGTTCTAATATGACTCGTTTTCATTTACAGTCCCTATTTGAGCCATACATGAAGAGTTTTTTTGTACGGAGCAGTGACCCAACACAAGTCAAATTATTTAAATTGGAAATTCTTACAAACATTGCAAATGAAGGAAACATCCAACATATTCTTCGAGAATTTCAAACATACATTTCAAGTCAAGACAAAGTTTTTGTAGCCGCAACGATTGAGGCAATTGGTCGCTGTGCATCTAGTATCAAGGAAGTTGCGCAAACTTGTCTCAACGGCTTAGTTGCACTCCTCTCTCACAGAGATCGTAAGTTTAATGCTAAGGTTTTAATTTCACGCACGTATTTTCTTTAAACTAACCTTTGATTGACAGTGTTGAGAATTTGAGTGCCCCAAATCTGAATCTGATTTGAAATGATATGGCATCACACATGTTTATAGTTAATTATTTATTTACCCTGAAACATTGAATATATCTAGTGTTGTTGTCTGAACCAGAAGTTTTCTAACTTGTGTGTATAGAGTTGAGTGAGTCGCGTTTCACGTAAAGTTCCGCTCATATTTTCCATTGCGTTTTTAATGGAAAAGTTTTTGTACACTGGACGGGTTCTGTTCCTCTCTTGAAGGTAAAACATTTGTCTTGCCTTGCCTCGCTCCATTAGTTTTGTGGTTCCCTGGGTTAGGTTGTTCTAGAGCGTTGATGTCATTGTCACTTTAGAGTTCAGTCATTATTTAGCACTTGTGTGTCTTGGCCTAAGGCATGACCTTTTGTTTGAGGCAAGGGACTTAGTTTAGGTGAGATGTTAGGAATGATGTATGATTTATATACCATTTTCTGTTTAGCTGCTGTTGTTGGTGGAGCTGTTGTAGTTGCAAAGACACTACTTCAAACTCAACGAAGTGGAAATCGCTCTGTGATTGCTCAATTAGCCAAAATGGTTGATAGAGTCAGCGTCGCTCCAGCTCGGGCAGCAATTCTATGGCTTCTTGGTGGTAAGTTGGTTAATCAGCTTTTTTAACTTCCGGTGAGTTAGTTAATTTCTTTTAGTACGGTCAATAATATCAGCTTTCGCTGTTATCAACATTCGGACCCAGCTTTAAGCCAACAAAAGGATAGCAAAGAAAGCAAGCCGGTACAAAAGTCTTTCAATTGATTTTTCAGAACACTCTGAGCGGATCCCTAATCTACCTCCTGATGTTCTTCGTAAGATGGCTAAAACATTTCCGGATGAGGTCAGTCCCCGCTTTTTCTACTTCCTGTTCTTTCTCATAGAATTTTCTAGAACTTGGAAGACCTATTTGAGCCGAACATTTCCCATGCGAATGCGACTTCTTTTGGGTTTCATACAAGTTGTCGAGTGTTTCAACTTATCGTTATTTCCTACGGCTTAGCTTAACATCACATTGCATAGGAATGCGGGACCCGAAACCTAGTCGCTTCTGCCAGGTGGTCGTCTAGTTCAGATACAATCGGGACAGGTCGGACTGCATTAATGTCGATGTTACAGTTCACACAATATAATGAGTGACACTGGACCCAAGGGATAGATGAGTTAACGTTCATTTCCAAATGCATTATGCTGAGACGGTGAAAACAAAGATTACCTTCCACGACTTCCCGGTACAAGGACTAAATATGTATTATATTAGACTCATAAAGTACGGAGGCTAATTGGTATCGGTGTAAACAGGCCGAACTTGCCGGCCCTATCCCTATCCGATTCTAAATTGTGACGGTCCGGTCTGATCCGGCCCGAATAATGTTTTCAGCTCGAAAGCCCGGCCTAGGATTGATCCGAATTTTTTGGCCCGAACCGGGCCCGACCCGCAAATATTCATAAAATATCTGCATTTCAGCATTTTTAGGCTGGAAACGCGATGAAATGAAATGTTGTTTCATTTTGATGAAGTTATCCAGTTTCTGTTGTCCGATCCGATCTGACCGTAACAATATCTTATTCTGACCCGGCCCGTTTGTACCTCTACTATTTCGTTACAAAATTCAAACTAATTAACTTGATTTGATACGGTGGGCCATGCGAGTTTGATTAGTTTTTACAACTTGTCAAAAATAATTACGACTTAATTCCTCGAATACGAATAGAATACAAAAGAATTTTGACGCATCGTCTTGGGCAGAATTTCTTGAAACATCCCTACCTAACTTAGCAGAGTATAGGATGGCATATCACTCACGAATAATGTTTCCTGTTCGGTGAAAATCATCACCAGATCACCTGCGTAGGATTGTTGGATATATAATTTTATTGGTTGATTGGAATTGGTATACTGAAAATCTTATGTTGTTAGAGCACGCAGGTCTATGTGTTGAGGTATTCTTTGCTCCTAAAGGTCACGTTTAACGAAAAGTGATACAGTTTTTCTAAGTTTGCAGAAGTGTAACATGAGAACGGAAAGTTGGATCCAAAAAGTATGTGTCTGTAAACAGAAACTAGATGTAGGGTTGGAAAGAAATAATTGGATGAGCTCAAACGACTTAACAAACCTGTTGTAAGAAAGAAACATTTGACACAATTTTCGATACTACTCAAGTTTTTAACAAGGTGTTTGCGATTCAGATTTAAAAGTAGAGGAAAGAATTTTGTTTTCTCAATTTCACCTTATTTTATCGTTCAATAGAATTTTTTACCTGGCATGGTTTGTCTACATTCCCTCGTTTATCAAAGGGCTCATGTTTCGTTTCCTATCGTGGAAAGGTCGTCAAGATTCTTTCGAATTGGGATTGTGATAGAACATGGCACCTTCCGTGTTTACTTGAGCGTAGGTAGACTTAGGTGAAAGTTGTGCTAGCAAATGTTTATCTTATTAGGTAAAGGTATACAGAGTGATATTTTCGATGAATCTTTTTATCTATCTTTGTTGAAAATCTTTTGATGTTGTTCGTTTCGTTCACTTTTCTCACAAACGTGTATGTTATAGGAGGACATTGTGAAACTACAAATTATCAACTTGTCTGCAAAACTCCAACTGACAAATCCAACTCAAACAACTCTCTTGTGCCAGTACATTTTAAATCTTGCAAAGTATGATCAAAGCTATGATATTCGGGACAGAGCACGTTTTCTTCGTCATCTCCTATTCCCTGAAAATCCAGAGTCGAAATTGTGCAAGTATGCCAAGAAAATTCTTCTCGCGTCTAAGCCAGCTCCAGTTCTCCAATCGAAATTCAAAGGTAAGCACCGGCCGGGCGTTGGTCAGCTTTGTCACTTTATGTTGGATGATAGTGATATCATATCATCAGACATTCTGGTTTGGTTAATCCCAATCCGATTTAGTCGTGGATTTTCGTTATGTTGTGGCAGACCTGGTCTAACTGGTCTGGATAACTGGTAAAACCAGTTATCGCTTCAAATTTGTGTTCTCTTGTGTTGACCGAGTCTTTAATTTTCCTTACCTTCGAATGTCTTCGTGATCTAAGATGATCAACCTGGGGTTGATTGTGCGTATGGTCAAATATTATCTCATTATTCTTAGAAAACTTTCTATTCGGCCTAGATAACGAAACTTTAGTAGTAGGGAAGAAGTCCAGTGTACGAAACTTCTTCAGGAATGACACTCTCACCACAGCGAAGCGGAAATCCCGTCCTCTGCCCATATGCTACAACTGACTAACTAATTTTATCTTAATTTCTGGTCATTACAGATCGAGATCATTTCCAACTAGGATCTTTATCACACTTCTTAAGTAAGTGAATTCATTGATTTATTACCTTGAAGTATTACCTGCTCTCCATAAATGATTCCATTCCTTTGTTCTCTTCCTCACAATACAATTCCATGAAACCGAATGTTTTTTTCATAGATACTCGAGCGACGGGTTACCAAGATTTGCCACAATTTCCAACGGAAGCTCCAGACCCGTCGGTCCGTAATGTTGAACCACCCCCACAATATTCCCCTGAAAAAGCATTATTCACGACGAATACAAAAATTTCTAAAACTGGTAAAAAGAAAACTAAACAGTCCGGGAAAAAGAAATCCTTTTATTCGGATTCTGAGTCTGGATCAGAATCAGGTTCAGGTTCTGGTTCTGGGTCCGGAAGTGAAACTGGAACAGCTGACTCTGAGTCGGACTCTGGTAGTGAGTCTGGGTCCGGGTCAGCATCATCCGAATCAAAGGGCTCAGGAAGTTCAGTTGAGGACCCCAAAGTGAAACCAAAGGGAAAGTCAATTGAGCGTAAGGTCGTCCGCTACAACGAGTCTCTTGCTGCTGCCAAAGCAAAATCTAGAGGTTCAGAGTCTGCTGGGTCAGAGTCATCATCATCCACTGACTCAGAGTCTTCATCTTCCGTTGTCTCCAGTGACTCTGAAGAATCGGGGAAGAATAAGAGACCAGGGAAAAATAGTCATAGTAAAAATGTTGGAGTTCCAAAGGGTAAGGAGGGACAGGCGAAACCAGCCGCCACAAAGAAGAAAATGGCGGAGAAGAACGTGGATCTGCTATTTGACTTTGGCGTTGAAGAAAGTGAGAGCAATAAGGAGAGTGAAAATGGAGTCACTCATGTTTTGCCATCTTCACTAATGTCTTCCTTGGGTGATATGGTGTTGTCTCCAAACACCAACTTATTCACTGGAAGTCAGAATACCGTAGGAGGGTTGATGAGCAAAAATTTTTCCACTGGGTCCGGACTTGACATGGTCACGATACAGGTAAGTTGGACGGAAATGCATTCCGCCTCCGCCTTAATTAAGAGCTAGTAGAGTTAAAAGCATATAGTAATTTGAATATTTTGAAATGTCGACATTTTTAATCCCGTGGAGTGTTGCATTTTTCCGACCACCTCGCGGCCAGTTATTAATGATGGCACTGGGTATGTACTTTACAGAACACTCTTTCGCGCACTATCAAATGTTGAAATCTGTGCTCAGCATTGGTCATTTTATGCTATGCATGTATATCGCATTCGAAGTATTTTTCGCTAAAGTTAACTCCAGTTCAACTTCAATCTTCAACCTGCGAAAAAGCAAACGTTGGGGACCCTGAGTCCAGACCCTGAGTTGTGCGATTACAGAATTCAGGCTTATCGGCTATTTCTACGAGGGCGAAAGCCGCCAACCCTTCTGGGCAGGTTTAGATTTCACCTCATCTTGACGAATGCGTTGTTGCACTCTCACCACACTACACCAAAAATCTTTTTAACCATCGTTTGGTATCATTGTTGTAACCTGTCTTCGTCTTTCCTGTCCAATTAGGACATTATACTGATTGATGAAAGCGAAAGTGGGGAAAGCCCCTGCGCATTAAGTTTCACAGCATAGGAAAAGTCGGGCCAAGATATACCAGGCCCGTTGAATCGGACCCCAGCCGAACAGATAACATATGGAAACCCCGTACACTACCCTGCCTTGGCTCTGGTTAGTTCAACCTTTACTTGAAAGGGGTGAGGTAAACCAGAGTGGTGGATAATTTTCTGTCTGACGATATTAACTAAAATCTGAGTCCTCGTGCCAAGTCTAATATCTGTTAAATGAGTAAATAACACATAAATTATTGGTCTTAATTTATAAAACCCGACCATTGTTCATCTTAATTTTCTTCTGACTTACATGGTACTTTTGATAATAGATTTTATTCGATGAAAGAAGAGTGAAAGTGAACGGTGCGTAAACTGCTTCGCTTTCACTCCCTTTGACAGGGAAACGCACAATTCGGTTATGCGGTTAAAACTTGATTGTATCTGTGCTGTTACAGCTCGTAAAGTGTTTTTGTAGCTGTTCCGGTTTAGGTTTGCTCGATTCCATTGTCCCATCTGACCATAAACGGGGGAATTTTATGCTGATCTCAACGAACATAAAATGGCAATTAAAATTGCATTGGGAATGAATAGAGCTTGGGGAATAATAAAATAATCGCTTGAGTCGAACTAACAGGGGTAGTCAGTCATTCATGTTTTTTATTGGTTCGCAAGTAGATACAATTTACGATATGAAAAGTGGTTAACAATTCAACAGACGCGTTACAGTGAGTCTAGCTTACGCTAAGTAAATAAAACGGTTGACATTGAACGTCCCTAGGTCCAAATTTGGAATATTCCAGTTTAACTGAACGGCTTCGCAAGAATCCTGATTTAATTGGAACGGTATTCGATTATTCCAGCGGACCCTGGATTTGTCGGAAAAATTCAAATTCTTGTCTGGATTTATATGAAGAAAGTCTTATTAGTTATATTTCTAAGTCTGATTAGCCTGAATACGGGAGAATGTACATTTGGTTGGACTTGGAATACTGATATTTGTGAACTCTTTCTAGTGTGGAGAAAGTCGGATCCGTTCAAATACAGAATGTAGAGAAAGACTGATTCACATTCGCTAAAATATTGAAATGAGCTATTTCGCTAGAATTTGGAGACAGTCGTTCTAGTACTGCCAAAATCGGCATTATATCCGCATAAGTACAGAGAAAGTGGACTTCGGTCGAATTAATAGAAAGTCGGATTGGTCAAATGTAAAGGTCTGGTTGGAATTCGCAGAATCTCGGACTCGTCGAGGGAGGATTCTTTTAATTACGATGAAATATGATTTCGACTGAATTTGGTAAACCTAGTCGTGTTTCTTTGAATAGGAACAAAGTCGGATTCACCTCTGCTCAAGCACGGAAAAAGTTGATTTTTGATCGACTATGACCGTAAAAATAAAATTTAATATTAGGTATATTGAATGTTCAATGAAGTTTGATGTAAAGATCCAGCAAAGTGGCTTCGTTCACATGAAAAATGTGGACATCTACCTGGGTGGCATACTTGCCTTTTTTTACTTCGTACGCACGGCAGACACATTTTAGAATGAGATTTAAACATGCAACAAATAGATTTGCTTGACTTAGCTTTTGGTTTGGTTTGGTAGGGCTTGGTAGGTAGGATGATTGAAGCCGAAGCCGTGCCGTAGAGGGGTGAGCTGTGAGCAGCAGAGTAAAAAAACTCGGTCGGATGTCAATATTATCAAAGATTCTTCCTTTGATTTGAAAGTTTGTTGAGGCAAACAGGAAAAGTTCAAAGTGACATGACATAGAGAAAAGGCGAAAGAGTTGAGGAGTCTGGTTGGTTGACTATTTGAACAAGTCAAGTCGTACAAGTACAAGAAATGGATGAGTTGTGTGCTGTGCGAACGTGTAAAACTGAACTGGGCTAGGAGAAGCAGAACCAGAACAGATAGTATTTTTTCGGTTCGGTGTTTGAGTGATGTTCTCTCTTGACTTTCCCAACCTTGCTTAATATGAATGAATGAACGATTGCTCCGCTTTTTGGGACCCTGAAGGCTATAACATTATATGAAGGTAACCTCGTATTATAATGTCGCAGGTAATACTTCGAATTAGGCAGATCAAATCCACCATTCAATTTTTGGATATTTAAGGAACTGGAATATTGGTCTCATCATTTCGAGCTTCATAATAGAAATCGGTAATCTACGGCCTTTCGAGCTAATCCACTCGTGAGTCTACAGCGACCGCCAGAAATAGTAAATGTTGGAGTTTATTGTTAGAATATGTGGAGAGAAGCATTGCAAAAATGGCCAAAATGTTAATTCTACTTGCTACCCGCAACATTGTGTATATTCTCCAGTATGTAATATGTGTGCCGATTTTACACTTGACAGAATAAGACAGATTGACTTTCCGGAGATGGATAAAGCGGAAGCCTCGAATACCTTAGTAGAAGGGGGAGGCACGATAGCTGTACTTCGGTACGTTACATTGGCCCAGTGTAGAGTAGACTCGGTAAGGAAGAAGAGGTTTACAGACAAACTTGACATGACTTGACATGATAGTTTGACCTGTATGCCCCACGGGTTGAATTAGGCATCTGGAATCTGTTTATTAAAGAGACATCAAAATTGGGGAAAGGAAATGGAAGTCCACCATTTGTTTTTGGATTTTGATGTTTCCTTGCTTTGATATTGATACACTGTAGATTTTATTCCTTCATGTTTTCTACTCTTCTACTCACAAAATTGAAATCTGCTTCCCAATACATCAATCGTAATTGTATTCTGCACTGAAACTCATGTGTCTAACATTCTAACGCATGTCTGACCGGCCTTGTCCTTTTTGCGATTTTGAGTTTGACGATATTGCCTACGAAGAGCGTCAGTCCAACTTCATTATTTTGAGGCGATGCTAGACAATTATTTTCGGTTTTGATTAAAATTAAGAAATAATTGTGAGAACCAGGAATGTATACATGTGTATGTGTGTTTAGTTAGTATCCGCTCAGGTAGAATTGTTTGTTTGTTTGTTTTTCTATTAGAGTGTTAACCCCTGCATTCAAACATACAGAGTATGCGTGTTGATTGTCTT